>CAEFZY010051787.1:0-41701 GCA_903066815.1 Brachyrhaphis roseni
TACAATTATTTTTTTTCTCTACCACACTTTTTCCTTCCACTAAACTTTCCTCTTCCATTTGGAAACAATATAGACAATTTTTTCTGTCTTGCTGCCTTGTAAGTCAGCAGGTGATTTTCTTTTTAATCTAAGTTAATCGAGGTGTAATTTAGTGAATCAAGTTCAACTTTAATTTAAATAAACCTTTTCATGATATTCTAATTAGTTATTTAAAAAGTCAATCTTTACCTAAACACACCTGATGTTCTGAGCTTTAACCCGACTGATGGCGCGTTTCTTATCAAAAAGTGGGAGTTTAATTTAGAGGGGTGGGATCCGGGATTTCCGAGCCGCCGTGAACGCATCACCAGGCCCAGTGTCGTCAGCCGCTGCTCTGCGCCTCCTCCAGCAGCCAGTCAGAGGAGGGATGCTCTGAACGCGAGACTGCAGCATCTTCACCGAGTCAGCCGAACCGCTCGCCTCTTTCTCCGCGTCTTCCTGCCGCTCCGGACCCGCGCCGCCCGCCGACACCCCGGGGTGTCTTCATCCGCGCCTCCTGGAGCCAGGACCGGACAACCGCACTGAGATTACACTCGGATTTTCCTCCTTTTTCTTTTTCATATTATCATTACAACCCCGATTGTGTTTCTTTTTTTATTTGTTTTTGTTTCTTCCTCTGTTTGTTTTTCTTGTTTTCTTCATTGTCCGCGGAGGAGCGCCACCATCCTGCGGAATGATACACACATCCTAGCCCGCGTATCTGACGGTTCTTGGAAGACAGAGTATTTTTTGTTTTGTTATTATTTTTATTGTTACTGTTAAAATTTTCCCGCAGGACGCGGATCCGGTGGATTTTTGTTTCCATCTTTCCGTCGCTGCGCAGCATCTCAACCTGCTCCGTCCGTAAGAAAAAGGCGTATTTCCCCCATTCTTAAAGCGATCTCGCTTTCTCCCAGGACTCATCTGCACGGCTGCGCTGCGTAAAGACCAGCGGAGAAAGGGAGGAAGAAGAAAAAAACAAAAAAAACACACACATCACACACACACACAACACACACCACACACACGCGGACGGGGGATTTAAGCGCAGACGCAGCTTAAGCATCCAAGAGCGAGCTCGAAAATGATGGCCGGCGGAGCTGTGCAGCAAAACGGCATTTTCTCAAGTCCCCACCATCACAGTCAGCAGCCGCACATGGAGTCCGACCCCCCGGATTCGCGTAAAAGACCCCTGGAGACCCCGACGGAGGCCAGCAGCACCAAGCGCACAAACACGGGAGGTAAGAGCAGCGATGGGGATGCTGGCTGGACGCGAGAGCCGCGGCTGAACCGAAACGCAGGTTGATTCTAAGAAATGGATGAAAACTTAGCGGGAGGAAAAACGCGCTATAAATTGAGAGGGGATGTTTTTTTCACCCGCGCCCTCATGAGCGGCGATCATTTCCCATCAGCAGTAAAATAATCACGGGTCGCCGCTTGTGATGGGAAGGAAACAATGAAGCGCGCAGGGATTTGGAGGGAAGCCTCGTCTTTCTCCTCCTTCCTTCCTTCCTTCCTGCGCACGATTCAGCCTCTGTTTTTATTTATCTTTTTAATCCAATTCCATAAATGATCGCGTCTGGAGAAATCCGGCCGCCATGCTGGATGCGACGTGAAGGATGTAAACAAGTGAAATCCAGCGGGCGGGCAGGCGGCCCGGTCCGGGTCTCATCCCGTCGCGGATGACCTTGTGCTAATCTCCCGCATCAGCCTCCATCGCCGCGCCGTTTGCGCGGTTACACAAGCGGCTGGACGGGAGCCGCAGGCCTGCGAAAAACAAGCGGAGCCCGGTGCAGACTGCGACAGTCCGGGCTCCGCTGGCGCTCAGACTGCGGTGCTGCTTGTGGGGTTTTTTTTGTTATTTGTTATTTTTCGGCCGCCGTTTTTAACATTCAGATGATGTTTCCTCATTATCTTCCAAGCTAGATGATCACCACATTTGGTTTTTGTTTACATGCTGTCATGCGCCAAGCATCCCCATCACCATCAGTAGCATAAAGTGGCCATGCACCCCCACCTACCCGCTCCATCAATGCACTCTGGATACACTCCTCCATTCAGCGCACAGGTGGAAGTGTTGCTTTAAATATTCTGCCAATATGAAGGACAGTTAAAGGGACAGTCATAATATTAAAAATAAACACGTTTAAAACGTCCTGCAGGTTCTCAGGTAGGATTTGGAATCCTAAACGCAGCAAAGAATGAAGGAATAACAACTTATGCTTCACTTTAGTCAAAATGTTTTTTTTGCAAATGCGTCAAAAGAATGTGAATAAAAAATACTGTAAGTTCTTGGTTTTTTTGGTAAACAACATCTTACCTGCAGAAGATAACCATCTTCATTTAATAGAAATCCAGATACGTTGGGGCTAAAGCTAATGCTTGGACCAAATCGTATTTCTCCTGTTTCAAATTAACTGCAATTTTATTAACGTTTACGCTATCATGATGTGCATATTGGGTAGAAACTCATGATTATGTTCATGTCAAATGTTAGTAGGAGGTTGTTTTATTTTCTGACTGGAATTTTCTTTACATCTTCCGTTCTAAATCCTTGTTTCTCATGGGAAGAGAATTGGTGTTGCGCCTCCTCCAACTTACAGTTTTGTAAATAATCTTTGTAAACATTTCTCTGTAAAGGTTAAAAAAAGTTTCAGGAGGATGAAGGTTCGCTTTGTTTTCCATTCCTCAGATTAGCCGTTAGCTTAGCTTTAGCCTCTAAACACCAACAGATCTGGATTATATAATATAATAAAATTTTCTGGAGGTGAGATATGAACCGCTGACAGACCTCCCCGGTCCAACAAAAAAACCCCATAAAAACATGAGCCATCCCTTTAATATGTTAGCATAAATTTAAACGGAAAGGTACGCACCGTACCTACTAAGCTAATTCAGACTTTATGTATTTTGCGCAGATTTCACATGAAAGAACTTCAGATTACAATCGATATAAAACTGCCTGAGGATCCTGGGAGATTTACTGAATCTGTGCAAGACATTAAAAATAAATGCTCCTGCAACGTCTAAAAGGAGCAACTTTATGTTAATTCAAGAAACAAGGCATGAAATTCAGACACCCCGAGTAAAAATACACTGCAAAAACACAAAATGTTGCCAAATAAGTTTGTCTGGTTTCTAGTGCAAATATCTTGGTTCACTTGAAATAAGACTAACTTAAAAGGTACTTTTCAGCAAGCTATAGAGGTTTGATTTGAGTAAATAATTCCTTTATATTGATGGAAAAGTATTTAATCCACTGTTATAAGTAAAATAATTTCCCAATGGATCAAGAACGTTTCATCAATATAAAGGAATTATTTACTTAAAACAAGCCTTCATATCTTGATAAAAAGTTACTTCTAAGCTAATTTGTCTTATTTCAAGTGTACTAAGATATTTGCACTCTAGAAACGAGATCAAAAATACTTGGTAAGATTTTGTTTTTGCAATGTAGTTTCATGATTATTATAGAAAAAAACATGAATGAAATGATCTCATAAATACAGCAAACAAGTTAATTATTCCTGCTGCTGCTAAAATATCACAACAAACTGATTATTACAGTAACACACAATAAATTGTGTAGCATTTTTCAAAGTGAGCTAGCTAACGTAGCGTAATTTGTTGCTGTTCTCTTTTTTATAGTGTAACTCAAGTACAAAAAGATGAAGTAAACATTTCCCAAAGGCTAAATCTGATGTTTTTGCCTAATTTAAAGGACGTTGAAACTGTGGGGGAGAAAAGTAACCGACCTACAACCCCCCACCGTCCGCCATCTTGGTTAGCATCAGTCCACCTGAGGCGGGCTGAGCGTCAGGTTAGCCGTCGGTGTTTAACTGCAGATCGATGCAGCACTCAGAGCTGCATGTAAAAACCCACAGCCGGAGCCCTGGGGACGCTCCCGCTGCCTGCGCAACACTCCGCCGGCGTGTGCATTTAGACAAATGAAAAGCTTGGGATGATGATGATGATGATGACTTTTACTCAGGCAGAGAGGACGGCTGCACCGCAGCCAGACAACCATACGCTTAAGACTAGCAACAAGCAGGAGGCGGAGCTCAAACCTGCAAAACACGCAGTTTTACCAGGTGTTTTCGGTCCAGTTTCTAGTGAAAATACTGGAAATAAAACAAAAATGACGTAAAATTTAATTAAACTGTTAATTATTGACTTAAAACAAGCTTATTTAAATTGCTGAGAAATTATTTTTAAGCCATTTTTTCTTGTTTCTAGTGTAGCAGGACATTTGATGATGACTTTTACTCAGGCAGAGAAAAATCATCTCTCTGCCTGATGAGAGATGATCAGGCCTACATGTTTAAAGCTAACAGGAGGCGGAGCTTAAATCCACAAAAACACAATTTTACCAAGTATTTTTGGTCCAGTTTCCAAGGGAAACATGTCAATTCACTTCAATTAAGATAAATCTAACTTAAAATGAACTTTTCAGAAAAACATGAGCTTGTTTTTGCTTCTAGATAAAATAAAGCAGAAATTTTTCCCTTTTTAAGTGAAAAGATGTGCAATTGGAACTATTATTCAAAGTTTATCAACTTAAAACAAGCTTGTTTATTTTATAAATATCTTAGTACACTTGAACTAAGTCAAAATGACTAAAAGTTTATGTCAATAATTCTTAAATTCTAGTTCAACTGGCAGATTTTATTCTTCCAGAAAGGAGAAAGTTCTGGTTATAAGCTTTTAAAAAACTCAATATGTGATAATTATTGACTTAAAACAAACTTTTGAGTCATTTTTGTCTTATTTCAAGTGTAAAACAAAATGCTTGGTAACATTTTGTGTTTCCTTCCTGTGTTGTAAAAATGCTTTGTGTCTCATTTCACTGCGATTTGCCCAGATCAGGACTTAATGTGACACAAAGTGAGCTTCTGTTTCTGAGGGAATCGGTGACCCGGCGCTGGTTTTCTGTCTCAGGCTGCAGATCTAAAGTTAGATGATTCTGGTTGTTTCTCTGAATGATTAGTTGACGCCACACACTCCCCACCCCTGTGCTTCCTCTCTCTGTAGTGGCCTTCCTGCAGCCCCTATTTGAATCTGAAGGCATTGTTTACCCTCAACAAGAAACTGAGACTCCTGGTAAGACAGACTTTGATTTTGATCTTCTACCTTCTTCTTTTCTTTTGTTGTTTTTAATAGTCTTTATTGCTAACCCTGCAACGCGGCTGATGTTTCTGTTTTTCCTGAAGGCAGATTTCAAAGAGAATTTAAACGATTAGGATCTTTTAACAGAGACATTTAAACAGGACCTTCATTCTTTTCATTGCTCAGAGTAATGCATGGCGATATTCTTTATATTGTATGTTTTCAGTTCCATAACATCCATTGCCATGCTTTTTTTTAACGCAGATCCAGTGTTTGTTTTTATTTCATGATGTTCAACATAACTGCACAGATGACTGCTGATGACCTTTGACCTCATGCTGGCCATATCATCTGCTGATGTGTTGTTGAAACGTTCATCTGCGGTTCGCTTTGCGGTCGGGATGAATATAAAAGTCGCGTTTTGCGTTTTTAATTTTCAGGAGCAGAACTGAAACACGCACCGATCAGACTGAGACCGGCCAAAACCGATTTCTGGGTTTCTTTGATCTAATGCGTCTGATTGTTGCTGATTATTTTAAGAAGAAAATGTGCTGCAGGTTTTCTCAAAGGTGGAAGAGAAGATTATTATTTGTCTTCCCTTCATCTGATTTTTCTTAAACTAAAAGGGAAAAAAACATTAAAGTGCCTTAAAGTGTATTGATGGATCACAAACTGTTAGGAATTCATACTTATGATATGTTTAATATTAACATTTTTAATTTGTTTTCCAATATAGTACTTGTATGTCAGTAACTGTGTTTCCATTCAAATGTGCGCAAAACTTTGTCGATATTCTGTAGAAATTTCGCTATTGTGGTTTTTCCTTTAAAAAAGAAACGCAATTAGAATAAGTTTCTTCACGCGATTTGTTAAAAACGACTTCCTGTTGTCGTCGTCTTCGTTGTTTCCGCCTGTAGTAACATCCGGCTGCTGATCATGTGACTCGTGTGACGGGATAAAAGTGTTTCTGTTGCAGTTTAGCAAAATTAACCAATTTAAATTCTGCCAAAAAAGAAAACAAAAAACTCCAATCAGCACCAAAACGTTTTATCAATAAACTTTGGCGTGATTACATTAAGCGAGTTCGTTTTCAAAATGTCAAATTACACATTTTGTATGGTGGATGGAAACGCAGCTTCTCATCAGAGCCAATCATGGGAAAATTGGTTGATTGTGATTGTTGGGGAATAAATCGGTGCATCTTGATTGAAGTTTTCAAACTTTCTAGTTGCAAAAGGGTAAAAATAAAAAACAAAGTGAAGAATCAAGCAACAAAACCCCAGAATATTCAGCAGGGACGGAATATTTCTGTTTATTTCATTCAGTGCTTCCTTTAAAAAGATGAAGGCTAATGAGAACAAAAGAATATATGTGTCATGGTGGTTGAAGCTTGATCAAAAGTGTGCATAGCTGCTAAAAAAGAAATACATTTAAAAAAAAGGCGGGTCAGCAAGAGCAGAAACGACACGGGGCCGCCGCAGCGCCCCATCCCGTCCCATCAACCCCCCAGTTGCTCATAAATCCCAGTTGCTCATCAAAACAGAGAAAGCTGAGGCTGATTTGATAGACGGAAAAGATCAGTGTTTGCTCCACATCCCCCACCCCACTGTCAGCCGGATAATCCGCCGACCCTCCGCCGCTCTTACGTGTCCCGCCCCCCCGACCCGGTCAGCAGGACGCAGCAGGCGCCCGGCACCCGTCCCCCACCCGTCCCCCACGCTATTACAGGAATTCATCATGGAGCGATCAGACGTTTAATCAGCTCACCGTTAATATTTGATCCAGTTTCGCTTGTTGGAACTGAAGGAGCGACAACTTCACTGCAAAAACACAAAAACTAACCAAGTATTTTCTACTGCAAATAGTGGAAAAAAAGACAAATTTAACTCATAAGAATCTTTTTAGCAATAAAAAGGAGTTTGTTTCAGGTAAATAATTCCTTAATATTGATGAAAATGTTCTAGTTCGACTGGTAGAACATTCCACTGCGCCGTTACCTAGCAACCACAGCCAAGCCCAATCCGTCTCCTAGCAACCAATTTCTAGTTCTACTGGCAGATTATTTCTCTAAACATAAACAAAATATGTTAACCTTTTTGAATTTTGTGCATGAAAATGAACTAAAACTAGTACTATAACTAATAAACCATATTTAACTAATAAAAAGTCGCAAAACCAACTGAATTAGACCAAAAAAAAAAAATCATAATGAGTAAAGATGAACTATAAAGAAAAACTCAAAACTATTATAACCTTGGTCATGAAGTAGACAAGGAATTAAAAGTAAAAATTTAATATATTAAAGCATGAAACAGACTTGATAATTTGATAAGTTTATAATTTTCTGCAGCAGTTCCAGTAAATACACAAGAGAAGATATTATTCTTTAAAACTCGTATTCAGTTATTGACTCTGGCATTTTCTCCCAACTTTTGCAGCTGCCATCTTGTGGACTAGCATAGCGTAGCCGCTAGTAGCATAGCCACAAATTCCTAATTTGCCGGCAGCTGATGTAAAAAAATTAAATTTCACATCAGTTCAAAAGGCTAAATAATAGATTCATAAGCATGAAAACAAAGGATATTATATCTATAATTTCAAAATGTTTTAGTTAGTTTTATAGTGTTCTAGTTAGTCATCGTTTCACCCATTAATTACAGTTAATCAAAATGTTTTCTCAATTTCACTTTTTGTTACTTTGTTAGTTTTAGTTAACCAGAATAACCTCAGTTCTGATATATTTCCCATCATGCTTAGGGCTCGATCTCATCCAGAAGACACTAAAAAGCTAGCAGAAAGCGTTAGCATTAGCCTTTTAGCTGCAGAGCCTTACAGTTCCCACCGGCAGTCTGGAGCTTTAAAACAAATGCAGGTAGAAAAAACAGCTTGCATAAGCCTTTGAAAACTCTTATGTAACTCAAAATGCTTTCTTTTTTTCATTTTAATTTCAAGAATTGAACATTTTATGTGACTGAATCCAAGTTTAACGTCTGAATTTTCAGGTTATTAAACCGATTATTGATCAGTTTTTTGTACATATTCCCAGCCCTGCTCTTACTTTTATTATTTCATTTTTTCCGTCTGTACGTCTGCTCTCTGTCCTCTAAGATATAGAGCATTCATTTAGTAAATGGATGGGCTGGCTGTTGTTGGGAAGAAAGAGGCGGCGACCTTGAAACGCCCTTGCCAAGTGACAGACTGAAGGTTTCTGCATGTGTGTGTCTGTCGCTGTGTTTTATGTCCAACTACCTGCAAAAAGCAGAACCCAGGTTTAATGAGAGACATGAAGGGAGGTGTGGAAATGATGGATTAACCGCACACACACACACACACACACACACACACACACACACACACACCCCCTCTCGATCATGTCGAGTCCTGGCTATATGACTTCAGGTCTTTGAAGATATTGATCTTAATTTTATTTTATTTTTTCCTGATGTTCTGCTCGCTCTTGCGCTGAATGTTGGGTTTTTTGGCAGCCATTTTCACATTGATCCAACTTTTTAACATTAAATAAATATGTAATAATCATATTTATTATTACATAACCCTAACCCTTAAGGCAATACAAGACAACACACACACTGCAAAAACAAAATCTTACCAAGTATTTTTGGTCCAAATATCTTAGTTCACTTGAAAAGAGATAAAATTAACTTACAAGTAACTTTTTAGCCAGACAGGAGTTTGTTTTGAGTAAATAATCTCCAGATATCAATGAAAAAGTGAAGTACTACTTGTAACAAGACATTTTTCCCTTGTTATAAATGAAATAATCTGCCAGTGGAACCAGAATTTGGTTGCTAGGTTACGGGCTTGGCTTGGCTGGGGTTGCTAGGTAACGGCAGAGTGCGGTACTCTACCAATGGAAGTACAACTTCTTCATAAATATTCAGGAGTTACTTAAAATTAGCCTATGCTTCTTGCTAAAAAGTTATTTGTAAATTAATTTTGTCTTATTTCAAGTGTACTAAGATATTTGCACTTGGTAGGATTTTGTTTTTTTTGCCGTGTATACAGATTTGTAGAAAGAAACATGGTAATGTGTCAAATTTTGACAAGAAATCAGGTTTTATAGTTAATGTGACAGTAAGTATGAAATAAAATGCTTGGTAACAATTAGTCCAAAAAACGTCCTAAACAAACTTTGTAAAACTAATCCCAATCCTTGTGAACATTATTATAATGATCTTAACTTGTAAATTAAGATTAAATTAACTCAGTTATTTTTTAACTTTTTTTCTCTTTTTCTACCAAAAAGTGGATGATAAAAGTCTTCAGTCTCAACTGGCCATTTCCTGTTTACAGAGACTTAATAATTCATTTTATTTATTGTTTCTGTTGTTTTCTTTTTAAAATTAGGATATTTAAAATGTCTTTCTGTTCCAGTGTTAAATATTCATTAAAACTTAAAGTTTATCACTCAAAAATTGTCTCAAAATGACAATATTATCGTTTATCGCAATAACTTCTGGGCCAATATATTGTCTGGCTAATTTTGTCATGACAGGCTGGTGGTATTACCTGTGAATATGTGGTAATTACATGATAATTACATGTCTAGTAATCGGATATATTGAATTAACTGTACAGTTTGGATCGCTTTGAGGCGTTTCTGTGAACACAATCGCTGCTTTTCCTCTGCGACGCGCCTGTTTTCTTCACTCTCTCCTCTTCGTCCACGCTAATCACGCCCTTCTTCCATCCTTTTGTCCGCCGCCGCTGTCGACGACACTCGCTCTGCGAACGGTTCCTCGGCCGATCGATGATAAAGCCACCATCGGCAGCAACATCTTCTCCCTCTCCTCCGTTTCCTCCACGCCGTCGAGCTCTGTTTTTTAAGCCAATGCGTCAAATTGCAAAAAAAAAACGAAGAAGGGATTGAACAGGGTGGGGTGAACAGAGAGGTTGGCGATGTTCTCATGAAAGGAGCTACGCTATTGGCTGAGCAGGCGGTCGGTCAGAGCTAGCGGCGGCTAACAGGCGAGGAGAGCGATGAATATGGATGAGGCTGTGATGAAAGAGAGAAGGACCCCCCGCCTCCGAAACGCTCCCAACAATACCGATTCTCACACTCACACAGAAACAAAGTGACCGTGTTAAGCTATTGTTGTTAGCCGCCATGTTTTCCCCCGATTGGCTCGTCCTTTGTTTCAAACTGAAATTATGCAGCAAGATGTTGCATTTTCTTTTAACTGTCGGGTTTCAAATTAAAAAATACTTTATTGATCCCAAAGGGAAATTAAATGTTCCAACTCATGAATTCAAAGGATTATTGCAAACAGTCAAATAAAACAAGCAAAAATACTCAGTTAAAATTTGAGTTTGGACAATCAAGTTTGTTTGGCCTTTCTGACAATAAGAGAGGTCAAACAATTTTAATCTTTTAAAACATAAAACAGTAGAATGACTGAATCAGCGACGGTAAATGTGAGAAAAGGATAAAGCAGAAACATTTTCTGCTCGCTGTGTTTGTGTCTGAGTGACGAAGGCCGTCTTTTAGAGAGCAGACAGCTGGTCAGAGCCTCACGGCTGGAGAGCTTTGCACTCGCTCGCAGGGGTGTGTGTGTGTGTGGGTGGGTGTGCTACCTTCCAACAAAAGACCAGGGGGTGTGTTAGACAAAGCCTGCACACCCCCTTAACTCTCCCTGCTTAAGGGAGATGAATATTTTCCGACTCCCCAGAGCTCCGAGCCGCCATTCCACAATCTCCTTTCATCAAACCGGATCAACATTTTTTCCTTTCACCCCCAAAAACACGGTTTATTTTTTACATTCATCAAACTGTGACAGCTGATATTTATGTTTTGTCTGCTTAAATTCAGAGTTGGGTAGTAACTAGTTATATTTAGTCAATTGCATTTACTTCAGAAATTTATTTGAAAAAAATTATTTTCAGGAGTATTTTTATTTTGAATAATTTTATTGTGAAATATTTTTACTCTTACTTGTGTAAAATTTCTGGATTTTCTACCCACTGAATGAAAAACAAACATGTTTTAACCAGAAATCCACCAGACACACACCTGGAGTTTCTGCTAACGTTTCTGAAGTTTTTTTATTGAAAAAACTGATTTTGAAAAAATGTATTTTGCCCCATTTTGTTATTATCATTTTGGTCCTTAAAATACAAAAATTTCCACTTAACTTTATATTTTGCTCCATCTGATAATGTAATTTTAAAATATTAAATGATTGATCATTTGATCACTCAGTACTTCAGTCGACTTTTTACCAACAATTTTTTACTCTTACTTGAGTAATTTCTTGCTACTCTTTATTTTTACTTGTGTAAATGTTGAAGTAGTGCTACTCTTACTTGAGTACAGTTTTTCGCTGCTCATATTTAACTCCTTTTTTTGTTGTTTTTATTTGTAACTTTTCATAAAATCCTCCTCAGACGTCTGGAGGTCAAATGTTTGTGAAAAATAACGATCCAACTCTTCGCTGAGGAATTACAGGTGTTAATTTACTAATACATCAAACAACTTAATAGTAAGAGCTGCATCAACTACAACATACGTCATGATAAACAATAAATAAATTAATCGCATAATAAAATAAAATGAGCTCAATAATTTCCATTTGCACGATTTATTGTTTTTCTCTCTTTCTACCAAAAACTGGATGATAAAAGTCTTAACTCCAGTTCTTTGGTCTCAACTAAATCTTCCTGTTGAAGAAGAATTTTTATTTCAGAAATTTGAATTCACATGTCATTTTTATACAAATTTATTTGCCAGTTCTATACAAAACAACCAAAGCACCATCTGTCAACATACCGACCCGATCTGTGATGTGTTCATTGAAGATAAACAGATTAAAATAAGATTAATATTCTAACAAATCCTTGCTATTTTGCAGATTTTATTCATTTTTAATAAGCCCTGCATGTAAGTATTTGCTCAGATCTGATAGAAATATGATACTAAACAAAACAATATGGCTTTGGCAAAGGCATACGCCATAAAATGATGTGCACTGCAAAAACATAAAACCTTACCAAGTAATTTTGGTTGAGTTTCTAGTACAAATATCTTAGTACACTTGAAATAAAACAAGTTTAACTGCTTAAAAATTAAAAAAGACTGGCATTAAGTGAAGACTGGATAAAACAAGAAAGGTCTGGAAGTATTTCAGATATGTAAAACAAAAAACTAATCACTATCGACTGATAGGAAATGCTTCAATATTGATGTTTTTCATCCGTATCGTTCTGCCGTCCTTCTATTTATGTTTTGCAAAATTGTGGAAAATAAATCTGAAAATCTGGTTCTGAAGCGTGATTGTTTAGTTAGCAGGTATGAAACAGAATTAATACCGCAAAAACACAAAATCTTACAAAGTATTTTTAGTCTAGTTTCTAGTGCAAATATCTTAGCACACTCCAAATAAGACAAAACTAACTTATAAGTAACTTTACAACAAGATAGAGGCTTGTTTTAAGTCAGAAATGTCTTAATATTGATAAACGTTCCGCTGGTAGAATATTCCACTGCGCCGTTACCTAGCAACCCGAGCCACGCCCAACATGTTACCTAGCAACCCAGTTGTAGTTCCACTGGCAGATTATTTCACTTGTAACGTGGGGAAAATGTCTTGTTATAAGTTAAATAATCTGCCAGAGGAACTAGAATTATTTTTTCATCTATATTAAGGAATTATTTACTTAACACTAGCTTTAATATCTTGCTGAAAAGTTTCTTGTAATTAGGTTTGATCTTATTTCCATAGATTTTTCCAGTTGTTCTATGTTTCTACTATATGTTTAAATTTATTGAGATATACTTATTTATTATTAATTTATTCAATTATTTGACTTGGTTTGAGAGTTGCTGCTTTTCAAATGTTGTTGTGCTTTCTTCGTGTACAATAATTGTGATACTTGTACTAGAAATTCAATCTAAATTACTTGGTAAGGTTTTGTGTTTTTGCAGTGTGGTGAAATATTTTTAAAAAGGAAATTATTTTCATGTTTAAATGTGTCATGCTGGTTTGCGTGATTGAGGATGAAGTGGGGAATGGGGTGTTGTCCGGCCGCGTTGCGTGGCCTCTGCAGGCCTCAGGACACCAGATCCCAGGATTTGAGCGTTCAATCCCCCCCGACGGCGGCCAGCCTATTCTGGGCCTGCTGGGTCTGCTGGGGGCCTTAGCAACAGATTGGACTGTTTACACATCCAGTTACGTCGTGGTGGAGAAGGATTTATTATTTATTGTAAACAAACGCTGCAGCTCCAGAACCTCATTTTGGAATGCGTTTCTTTTTTTTTTCACGGATTTTGCATCTCCTTCGGTTTTGTCTAAACACACAGAGTGAGGTGGAGCGCAGCCTCTGCGGACTCGCTCTGAGATCATGCTGTAAGCCTCTTCCATTCATAACCAGCCAGTGGCCATTTTTTCTTTCTTTTGTGTCTTCTCGTTAAAGGAAGTGTGGGGACTTCCTGCGTCTGTGTGAGAGACGCTCAGAGGAGTGAAAACAAAGACCCTGGTTGCAGTGTTGCCAGGTTGGGCTGGAAAAAACCAGCTTTGGGCGGGTTGTTGAAAATTGGGCTGCGTTTCACAACATTTGGAGGGTTTTTAGAAAAGCTTAGAGGAAAATTCTTTCAAAGCACAAAACTGTTAATAATATGCCATGTATTGTAATTTTTAGCAGTAGGGGTGCACCGATTGCTGTTTTCTGGTTGATTGCTGGTTACGATCTTTAAAAAGCCTGACCTGCTGATTCCAATTTTGACCAATACAATTTTTTTGAGGACAGTGGCTGATTTTTAGACCTCTGCTTCACATGTACGTATCAGCTAATTACCAATCTCCCACAACTAACAAAATCAGCGCCGATAAATCAGTGCACCCCTAATCAATAGGGCTGTCAAGATTAACGTGTTATCACAGGGGTACTCACTATTTTAGTGAGTACCTATAAAGTCAAAATGTTCTTCCTGCTACAAAAATACAAAACATGTATTTATTTATAAATATATCGAGAATAAAGTGATATCTTCCTGGTTCAGCTCCCTCACTTATCTTTACACTTTTTCTTAACTTTAATAGAAAAATCAAGGGCTAAAAATTGAAGCTAATTCGCTAGCGAGCTAGTTTTGCTGAACTTAGCGCTGTTATTTGCGCATGCTAAGTGAAACAAGTGTCAGAAAAAGTTGTTTCTTCTTTTTGTTGTAACGAGTAAAGGAAACATTACCAGCAGCTGCTAAGATCTCTCCATATATCAATAAAGTGACAAGATAAATGATAGGCGGCTGTCATGCAATCTACTCACACGACCTTTAGGATCGACTGGTGGATCACAATCGACACATTCAGCACATGTGATTAATCCAAAAATGTTAACGCGTTAATATTACATAGCGCAGATTAATCAAACTACCTATTTTGACCTGAAAACCTCTCACCAGTGGAGGGTTACCAAGGTAGCAGTAGTGCGTTACCTAGGCAACGGGTAGCGAAAGGTGAAATAAATTAAACTAAATTAATATTTAAAACAAAATGGCTTCCATTAAACCTTCCTGAATATAAAGACCTGTAAAACTGAGAATATTGACACGTTTGGTTTTGAGACAGTAAAACATTTTTTGGAAATGTGGCAGATACAGTGGCGGTTTTTGATATGGGCAGCTGCCCAGGGCGGCATCAGAAAGGGGTTAGAACACCCAAGAACTAGAAAATAAAACCTATCTGAACAAGTTTGTTCAGATAGATGGTGTGTGTGTAGTTTCTGTTGAGTACTGGGAGACGACATGACCTGCTTTCTGAGAGAAAAAAATCTGCAATTTAATTGGTTGGAGTGCCACAGAAGGAGGGAGTTGCACAATATTTATATTTTAAGCTTACAAAATGAGTTACAGGACTAGAGTGTGATTAATCTGCTTAAATTTTTTTAATAGCTCGACATTTGTTTAGAAATCTCTAGAATCTCTTGAACGTGACATCATCAGTGATTAGTCATTGGTTAACCAAGTGTCACTATGTTGTAAAACCGAAATCCCAGGACAACTTCATGATTTAAAAGGACAAAAAACTCAAGTCTCACTTTGTTAAAGTCCCAGCGGGATCTGGTTCTGGTCAGAATGTAATAAAGGACAATCAAAACTGCTTTGGCTTGTCAGTATATATAACTATAATTGATGGTTTCACCATAAATTTCATTAGATTAAATATTTCGGTTGGTTTTTTTAGGACACTGTCCGTCAGATCTGGCAACCCTGGCGGCGGTTGGGGAACCCACTGAACTACAGATCTACACAGACACACACTCTGATCTGTTGCACACCGGCGCTTTAATGGTGTAGTTTCCAGAGCAAATGAGTAATAAGTTTATTTTCATAACCGTGTCACAGTGCATGTGTCTGAGGTTCGATTTGGCCACAAGAAATCTGGCAGTTTGGAAAATCTAGTCACAAAGTCGAAGCAAAGTAGGACAGGGATGAAACAATACTGTGACATCTGCCTGAAAACATGTGTTTCCAGGCAGGCGTCCCGGTTAGCTGTGTTGTGCACAGTGTGCTGCGCCTTAAGGTGTTTTAAATTAAAGTTTTCGATGACCTAATGGTCGCTTTGGCACAGTCACTGTTTTCAGCTCTGTGGCATTTAGCTGTAAGCAACTTGTGGGTCTGAAAGTTTGATTTATTCTCTGGTGCTTGTTCAACTTTGAGCGAATGTCTAACAAACAAAAAGCCAAAAACCATAACCAGCTGCAATAATTGGTTCATATCAAGACATACAAAACAACAGTGGAAGCTATGATTTGTTTCTTTCAGCTTCTGGTATATAACACTATGAACTTCTTTTTTAAGTGTAACACATTCATTCTTGTTTTCTTTAACAGTTTATTGTTGACTTTCCATGTGAGTCATTAGGCGACTAATAATTAAAAACCAAGTTGTTGAAATGATGCCAAATGCTAAATAACTGGACAACGAATAACTGAAATCACAGTAGCTATTAGCAAAACTGGGGTTTTAATAGCCAAAGACAAACACTTGAAGTAGTTTACTTAGAAAACTTAAATACTGTTTCATCTTAACTTGAGGGTTTCTGCATTGGCACAAAAATTAAACTATTAGCAGCTACTATTTTAGCTACTTTTCACCACAGTCCATCATATTTATAATCATGTCTGTCTAAGCTAACAGTGTTTGCTTGTTTAAATTAGTTACTTGTTTAAATCATAACTTATCTCGGGCATTGTACAAAGTCACTTTTTCATTTAATAATAATCAGGAAAGGCAATATTTTAGCTATGTAATGTGCTTTTCCTCCATTTGCAGAGATATTTTACAGAAAGCTAACTTGCTAAAAGTAGCCGATCGGAGCGTGACGTCACGCGCTAAGCTCTCCCTGCTGGGGGCAAAAAGCTGCTGGATGATGGTGACTAACATTGGTTTAGCTGTTAAACTGTCAGCATAACGCGCTAATTGTTAAATGTACACCTCAGGAGAAAGAGAAAAAGGGACGCAAAGCTTTGCAACTCTATGACAACTAGATAACAAGGTCAGTAAAACGTTTCAATTAAGAAAAAAATAGCCAGGCAGAGGAAAGTACGCCGTCATTCTTAATTTACTTTAACTACCGTGACATGCAGATGTGATGTTGAATTCGGTGTGTTTCGGTTCAGTTAAAAAAAGTTTTTAAAAAGGTGACATAAACACCAACTCTGACATATCGGTAGAGCAGGTGTTTAAATTAGCTAATCAGCCGCCGCTGACTTAGCTTAGCTCATAGCAGCGGTAGCTAATCTACCACAAAGATAACTTATTAATGACCGTAAAATAAGCATTAATCCTAAAAACATAACACTGTAACGGACTGAATGTTCTGTTATTTGTGTGGGAAATGTTTGAGTGTTTGCTGATGTTGAATGCTGAAACACACAGTGGCGTTTTTCAACGGTTTTTCTACCGCGGCTACGGACGGCAAGTAAAAATAATCTCGTCCTCCGGCGTTGTGCGCATGCGCGAAACTTCCGGACGTAAACACTAACATGCAAGTCGTCCATAAGCATTGCTAATCGATGCTAATATGTTTGCTCTAGTTTATAAGCCTGCAGTTTGCAACTCCAGAGCCGTAAGTGAGTCTTTTCACTGTGCCTCTTAATGACATCGCCTTAAAATACTTAATAATAAAACAGCTTTTTAAAATGTAACGTGATAATTAAATGCTAGCCTTAGCAAGGGATACTTTTTCTGAAACCTTTTCTTGTCCTCTTACGGGACTTTATGACGTGACTTCCATTAAAAATGTAACATTTATTCTCTTTCAATCTATCAATCAATCAAGTTTATTTTGTATAGCACATTTCAGCAACAAGGCCGTTCAAAGTGCTTTACATAATTTTTTACTACTGAATGTTTAGATATAATTATTTAGACTCTATAAATTTTTATTTTCAGCTTAATTATTATTTCAGAGCAAAAATATTTGTTACAAAATGAGATGGGTTATAATCTGATTTTTAATGTTAGCTGGTTATTGTCAATAAATGAATCAAGTTTACTTCAGCAGCAAGGTGGTTCAATGTGCTTTCCATCATAAAAACACAAAATTACAAACTTATAAAGAAAACATCTTTATAAGTTGAACAACAGTTGAACAAATGTTACATTTTGATGTGTGCCATCAACAAAATCATTACCCATGTTGGTCAATGTTTCATTTATTATGGGTCAGGCGGGTTTTTAGTCTTTATTTAAAGGAACTCAGTGTTTCAGCAGTTTTCAGTTTTTTGGAAGTTTGTTATAGAAGCACCACAAATCTTTATTTGCTTCATTTTTATGAAGCATCCCATAAATAGTTTGACTTTCTAAGCACAATCAGAACTTAAAACATTCAACAAATCCTCTCCCTAAGTGACTTTTCATGATCATAACTGCATATTTCTTGGTGACATGTAACAGTGTTACCATGCAACTGAAGTGATGAGCATGACTCATGTGTTACATCTTCTTAAATACATGATGAGTCAGGATGCCGAGGTGTAGCAGGCCTGTTTATGATGTCGGAAACGATCTGTTTGCGGAGGAGGTGTTTCACAGAGTGTTTCTTTATCCGCTCGCTGTCGCACACGTGCTTTCTGCACAGATATGAGCGCGCGTGCGTTTCGTATTTACCAATTCCCCTGCCATATTAATACGAGCCTGTTATAATTAGCCGGCTCTCTATCTAAAGCAGGTCAGTCCGAGGCTCCTTACCCAAAGTGGGTCACTGCAGATGGGACTGGGTGGAGGAAACCGTAGCAAAGGGAGGATAAACAAGAGCAGAAAGAGAGGAAAATAATTAACCAGACAAAACAACGTGACACTTCTTTAAGCTTCAAAGTGTTGCTTTGAGCATCCATGAAATGCTTTTGGCACAAAAACATTACATCACCGTTGCATCAGTCGGTGGTGAAGTGGGCCTGCTGCTACAGAAATAAAAGCTCTCAGTGTGATGGGGATGAAACATGTTAAAAATGTGCAAATATTCCACAAAAATCCATGAAATCAGTCAAAATATCATTTATGATCTGTAAATAGCACGATCCTAATTTGTGAACGTGCTAAAAGAAGCACTTCCAGGGAGAGAATTTCTATTTTCTTTTCCTTTTTTATGTCATTGTAATTGTAAAAGTAGTGTCTGATTTAAAGTAGTATATGTTGGTTATGGCCGATAACTAATATTTACCGATATTGTATGTATTTCGCTATCGTTTCGACGCCTTTGGAAAAAATACCCCACCACAAACAGATAAACATAAATATCAGGCTGTCCATATCAGCCCAGTTTTATTTATCGTGCCGATACCAATATGTTAAAAAATGACTGATATCGGCCGATGCTGATGTTTGTGCCAATATCAAACTGTAACTTTTCAAAAATCCTGAAGAACAATTATTCAAGATTAAAGAGCAATTTAAGAGTTTAATCTCATGTTTTTCCAACGTGTCTCTCTGGATGAAGAAGAGAAAAGTGAGTTGAAGTGGAGGAAGAGGACGCAAAGTTTGGTCTTAAAATCAGAAACAAACTCTCTGACAGGAGTTAGCCTGGGTTCATCTTTTAAAAAAAGATGGAGGAAGGGATTCCCACAGGGTAAACTGAGGCCAGGCTCGTTATTCTTTCCTCTTGGTCTCCCTGCAGTTTGCATTTCATCACTAGGCGAGCTGAGGAAGGGCAGGGAGTGTCGGGTTTCCTGTGGGTGTCTGCTTTGGCTCGGCTCAACGCTCAGAGATGAGACCGAAGCCCACCCAGCCGCTCCACGGTCATCCCTCACTAATCTGCACAGCTACCAACTGGACATCTCCCTGCTGTTATTTTCTATTTAAAGGGACCAAGTTTAAGAGTCTGGGTCAAAAAGAAATCAGAAATCTACTTCCTCTTGAATCATCAGGGAAACAAACCCTTAAAGTTAAACCTGACAGATGTTTCCAATCAGATAATAAATATAACTCTTTCTGCTTACGTTGCATTGATTATCCCTTTTAAAATTCAGTAGCTTTTTAACCTCAACACTGTTAAGCAGTTTCTGACACTGACTCAGCATGCTTTCAGCACAGTTGGGTAGTAACTAGTTACATTTATGAGTAACTTTTTTGAAAAAAAAAGCACTTTTGGGAGTATTTTTACTACGTTGTGCTTTGAATAATTTTATTATGAAGTATTTCTACTCTTACTTGAGTAAAACTTCTGGATTTTCTGCCCTCTGATTGAAAAACCAACATGTTTTAACCAAAAATTTACCAGACACAGACACACACCTGCAAATTTTGTTAAAGTTTCATACGTTTTTTATTGAAAGAAACTGATTTTGAAAAAAAAATCCTTTGTCTGATTTTGTTATTTTTGTTACTTATATGAATTATTGCCATTTTCTTCCTTAAAATACCAAAATTTCCACTTAACTTTATATTTTTGTCCACCTGATGATGTAATTTTTAAATATTAAACTTTTTTAAGTTTTACACCTGGAAAACAGAGAACAGCGGTGAGAAAGTGCGTACTTTACTGTAATCCTATTTTTAATCTGTCCCCAGACGTTATGTGTCCTGGATTATTTGACATATTAGATACTGCAAGGCTGAGAAACACAGAATCAGTTTCAGTTTACAACTTCAAAATGTGTTTGTGAGAAACTTCTGTTTACAGATTTATCTATAAAGATCTTAGTAAACCATTTTTAATGAAAACAAGTGTTTTCATTAAAAATGGTTTACTAAGATCTTATAATCTAAGATCTTATAATTATATATATAAAATTATATATATATATATATATATATATAATTATTATATATAATTTAGTTTATTGCTTATGATGCAGAGTTTTTATGTTTGTATTAAATCAAATTTTACCATTGAGTAAAAGACAAGATTTAATTTGAAAGACAGAGTTTAAAACTAAGTTTGTAGCCTTGAACAAAGAATCAAACAAACTGGAACTGCATAAAGAGCTGAAAAGCACATATTAGATGCTAAAATATCAATTTAAACAGAAAAGCTCATATTTTCCCAAGTAAGAATGAGGAGAAACTGTGAAGAACTGCTGTCATAACCTAAGTTCAGTCTTGTTTTTTAGAGGAATGGACATTTTTCTTCTTCATTTTTTTAAAAAATAGGACTGAATCCATCATTTCTGTTTATGTATTTTTGTTTTGTTCAGATTCTGTTTTTAGTTTTTCAGTTTTCACAGAAATTTGAGGGACAAATTTTGCTCCTTTTTATCCAGAGCATCAGATGAATGAAAGAAAAACAGAAACCTTGGAAATGAAAACGACGTGTCCACCACAAAAAAAAACACAACTTTAACTGATGGTGCTTCAGATTCAAATGTTGTTTCCACCATTCCTACGTCCATTTTTACAGTAATATATAAACTACATATGAGTTTTGTTGCTTCAGTTACGATAAATAATGATGATACATATTTACATACATGCTCAAATCTTGTGTATGATTTAATTTAGACAACATTTCCAATAGTTTTTGGAATATTTGTATTATTACGTGCTTTTTCCAATAATTTAATGACGACTCCTTAAAATCTCGGCTTTCCCTGACTGATAGGATTGATCTTGCTGAAATTAGATCTACACCTCAAAAAATTACCAAGTATTTTTTTGTCTAGTTCAAATATTCTAGTACACTTGAAATAATAAAAAAAGTAACTTACAACAAGTAACGTTTATAAAGATATAGAAGTTTATTTTAAGTCAACAACTCCTTAATATTTATGAAAAAAATTTCTAGACAGATTATTTTGCTTATAACAAGACAGTTTTACCATGTCATAAATGAATTAATCTGCCAGTGGAACTAGTACTGGGTTGCTAGGTAACGGGTTGGGCTTGGCTGGGGTTGCTAGGTAACGGCAGAGTGGAACATTCTACCAATGGAACAAATACTTTAACTTAAAACAAGCTTCTATTTCTTGCTGAAGAGTTATTTGAAAAACTAGACCAAAAATACTTGGTAAGATTTTGTGTTTTTGCAGCGTAATGTTGAGAACTGCTTACCCACACAAATGTCGATCTATTTGCTTTAAAATCTATTCTTTTCACTGCAAAAACACAAAATCATGCCAAGTATTTTTGATCTATTTCAACTGTAAATACAAGTACAGTTGAAAAAAGACAAAAGAAGACAAAACTAACTTACAAGTAACTTTTCAGCAAGATATGGCAGCTTGTTTTAAGTCAAAAATCTTTAATATTGATGAAAAAGTTAGATAGTTTCACTTATAACATGGGAAAAATATCGTGTTATATCAATCATTCTGCCAGGGAACTGGTATTTTTTTCATCAACATTGAGGAATTACTGAATTAAAACAAGTTCCTTTATTTTGCTGAAAAGTTACTCATAAGTTAGTTTTGTCTTATTTCAAATTTACTAAGATATTTTCACTACAAGCTTGACCAACTTGGTAAGATTTCGGTTTTTGCTGTGTAAAAACCGCCCAGGTTAAATGCAGCTCTCAGTAATTGAAATATTCATCCGTAAAATAGTTCAATCTTTATAAAGAATGATTTACCATGTGTGTTGTGACAGGTAGGCGGGAGCGTCATTTCTATCTGATTAGCGCTAATAGCAAAACCGCGGTGCAGCGTGTCTGATGATGACGAGGACCAGATTCCTGAAATCCCACACTGAAATTAGATCAGACCAATCCGGAGGGAGCGTTTAGAGGTTTGCTCAAACGGGTGTGTGGAGAGAGAGAGGGGAGATAACGCCAGAGAAGAATCATCTGATTATGGAAATAATTAGCTGTCATGATAACAGTCGTCATTGGAAGTGACTGGCTAGATTTATGGAGCGTTGGAACGACGAGGTCGGCCGAAAAATGTTTGAAATCAGAAGGCATGCATGAGGACAAAGGTTGTAAAAGCATGTTGTTGCTGGGTTTTTGTTGTTGTTGTTGTCGGGGTTTTTTTCAGCTTGTAAAAAAGTCGACATTTGGTGCACTTTCTGACTTCCTGTTTCCTGTTTCCTGCCGCAGAGGAAGGCGAGTACTTCCTGAAGGTTTTGATTCCCAGCTATGCTGCTGGTTCAATCATCGGGAAAGGAGGCCAGACCATCGTTCAGCTGCAGAAAGAGACTGGAGCCACCATCAAACTGTCAAAATCCAAAGACTTCTATCCTGGTAAGGCTCACAAACCCTGCGATGGATGGATGATGGATGGGTGATGGATGGATGGATGGATGGATATACTTTAAACATGTTTTCACACCTGATAGTCCTGTAGATTTGGTTTGATTGAGGACCAAAGTTGCAACATTTGTTACATTTTCAGCTGCTGTGGTTCATTTTCACACTGAATCAAACAAACCAAACACTTTGAAAAAGCTGTTCCCCTCCTCACCTGTGGGGGCACTGCACTGAGAACCACTGAAGAAAGGAACAAGGAAAAGACACCAGCTGCATTTCCATTGACTGAATGATTGCGCAATTTGATATTTAGATAATAAATTTGCTTAAAAAAGCAAACTTGTTTTTTGATAAAACGTTTTGATGCTAAGATGATGTGTTTTATTTATGGCCATATTAAAACTGGTTTATTTCACAAAACTGTAATGGAAACACTTGTTTCGCATCACGAGTCACATGATCAACAACCAGCTGTTACTACTGGTGAAACCCACAAAGAAGAAGACAGGAATTATTCAGAGGATGATGGCACAGCATGTTTTTCATTCACGTGTGATTTTAACTTATAAAGAAACACCACAATTGCAAAATTGTGTATTTTTGACATCATCAAACTGTTGATGATGTTTTGCTAGTGAGCTCAACAGCCTTCTTCACCAAATGTGAACAAAACTGGAGTAGCGTCAGATTTTAGCGGTTGGACAATTTTTGTTCTGTCTTTGGCAAAAAGACCATGAACCGTTTTTCCTGCTAGCGCTAGGCTAACGCCTTAGTTTTGGTTGTATTTACCCAGAATGCCCTGCTCTGTAGTTCACTTCCTGATTTTGGAGCAGTTACTGGTTCGCTCAAAAGCGCATTTGAACTGAAGTTTCTAGGCGAAGGGACTGTAGTTTGATAAAAGTGGACTAAACATGGCTTGTGTAAATGCATCATCTCAGTTTTCATCCGTTGCTGTTTTGACATGGAAGAGGAAACATGTTGACTACTGCACACTCAGACGCTCCACAGAACCACAAATCAGACAAATTTCAAACCATTTGGAGAATTTCTCCTGTCGGCACCGCTCAGCTGATTTGTAGTTTGTGAGTTATTAAATCTTCTGGGACATTAACACACACACACACACACACACACACACACACACACACACCAGCAGAGAGAGATCAGGATTACAGGATCAGACGTTCTGTTTGTCTAAACTCCTAAAGCTGGCCTGACGTGACCTGCAGCTGCATGAGTGATGCTAAATGTTTGCACTGTTTCTTTTAAATCTTCTGCTGAGCTGAAAGTTTCTTTTAACCACGAAACATCGTAAGAATGCTGCAGAACCAAGTCCATGTGCTGCATGCAACGCTGCAGCAGAGAGGTGTTGATCAGCGTGTAAGTGTTGGGTTATTAATAGATCATTTAGGTACAAAATGTGAACGTATTTAAAACTAGAAACTCATAATTCGCCCTTAGAGCGGAGGGATGCCTGAAGGCAGCTGCAACGAATTATTTCACAATCTGCAGCCAAAAGCAGACTTGTTGGAAAACAAGTGGGGGAAAAAGCTTTTAGCGATGCAGATTTCTGAGTTTTATTACATATGTGAACTTGTTATTGAAATTCCTTTAAAATATAAAAATCATTTATGTTGTGCTGGTTGTAAAAATGTTTATCCAGTGAAAAGCTGCTGTGTTTTCTCTCTTATAGAAGCTGGAGCTTCTGTTTTGGGTGGAATCACCTATAGTTGAACTCGGAGCTGTTGTAATGTTTCTGCAGTTTCAGATCTTAAGTTTATGTTTTTTTCCAACATTGTGTGTTTTTTGGGTCGGGGTGAGCTGCAGCTTTTGGCCGAAACCCTTTGGCTTTTAGAGACTTTAAAGTTTTTTGATTTAGTCTCGGTTTCTGCTTTTTTTTTTTATTGTGCATTTTTGGCTGAAACAAGAATTTAGCTTGACGCATCATGGAAAAAAACAAACATTTTTTTGTGTGTATGCACATTGCACATCATCTCGCGCTCAGCCCAGCTGCACCGATGCTTCCACTTTATCCTGCTGTCTCCCAGAATTTATTGCGCTTTAAACCCGGCTCCTCTTTTATTTTTATTTTTTTTTATTTGTGTGTTTAAGAGCGTTTGAATTTGTGCATCGGAGGTCTGCAAACAAGCGGCTGTTGTTTGACATCAGTGCATGAGGCTCCTGGAAGCTCTGCCAGCCAGAGCAGATGCAGGGTTCAAGAGCCTCTAAGACACACACACACACACACCCACACACCCACACACACATGCATGGATGCAACTACTCAGCTTGTGCAAAGGGAAGAGAGAGGGAAAGGGAAAAACTTACATAAATCCAAAGAATGTCTTCACACTTAAACATTGGATGTAAATCTGAGAAAATGTTTGTATGCACACAGACGTGGCTCGTGATCTGTTTGGGTGAGAAAGACGGGAAGAAGGGAGACGAGTGGAGGAATGAAAAAGAAAGAGAGTGTTGTCTGGGACAGAAGGAGCTGTGTGTGTGTCATTAAACCCTTCCTCTGCGCTGAAGGGGGCATCTGTATGCAAATGAGACTTGGTTCTTCCTGGGTAACAAATCAAAAGGCCCACCTGCTGCAGGAGTCCGTCTGGGTGTGTGTGTGGATGCGTGGATCGGGGTGTGTGTGTGTGTGTTGGGAGTAACGGAGGCCGTCTGATGAAGAGTGGAGAGTTACTGCAGTGTGTTGCCTGAAGCGCCTCATCCTCCTCATCGTCGCTCTCACACCTTCAGCAGTTCAGAAGTTACTTCGTTTCACTCAAAGTTGGAAAAATGTTGATGAATTTAAAGACACTAGCAAGTTTTTAGAACCAAAAGTATTAAGTAGAAACATGACTGGTTGAAGAAGCTTGAGTTTCCACAGCAGAATGTTTAGCTTAGCTTCCTATAAATTAGTGTTTCCTGATAAATCCTAATGCGCTGATTTATTTGGCTGTTTTATAAACTTTCAATTGAATAAAGTTTGACATCAACTGACAGGAAATCTTCATTTAGTTAAAGATTTATGTTCAGGTTCAAATAACTTTATTTCAAAACATACAGGGAAAAAAAAAACATAGACAGTAAAGAACAAGACATAAACTTAAGTACAGTATCTAAGGATATTATAGAACGTGTAAATTATAAAGTAAGTTAATTTGAAGTTAGCATTTAGCATTAGCTTCTGGTATCTAGTGGAAGCTAACTGTAAAAGTGCTTTAGCGTTAGCAGAACTGTTCATGATTAGCACAATTATCTGTTTTAATTGGTGCTTTTTATGCTTTCATGTGTACATTTTCTGTTGAATTTAAGATTATTACTGTAATATGACAACCTGAAGCTCATTGTTTATTTTAGCCTCAAAACTATGAAAGGCTTTAGAAAAAAAATCACAATCAGCAAGTTGGTCCTCAAAGAAAGAAATTAATTCACTCAATTTAGTAATTGAGTGAATTACTAAAGCAATTCACTCAGTTTTAGCACAGAAACAAGGAAACAGGAACGCCTCTGCAAAACTCAGATAATCAGATATTTGTGGCCTCAATCCAAATCTACAAAATTCCTAAATTATTGTGTATGAACTGAAACGTCAGGATGTAGTGAGAGTTTTATCATCGAAATCAGAAAAGGAGGTCAACATTCTCCTCTTCTATACCAGGAAACTGAATTGGTGTCAGAAATGAGGGCAAGTCAAAATAATTGTTTTAATAGACATTAAAAAACTGCAGAATATAGAATATGTTACATATGTTTGTTTACGTTTCATTTGAATTACAAGGAGAATATTCTGTTCAGCTCACATCCCTTCACTCGTTTATTCCAGCCTTCGTCCTTCCTTCCTGGGTTTTTATTCACCCTTTCGATGCGGCTTCTTTCTATCCTCCACCATCAATCATCCTCCTCTTCCTCCGTCTCTCCCTCCATCCCATCTGGAGAATAGTGCAGCAGCAGCACTTAAGGAGACGACCAATTAGCTGAGAGCCGCAGCATCGGTGATGAGACAGGCCACCATTCATCCTTAAAACACACACACACACACACACACACACAGAGACCACTATTATGGCACAACAGATTTATTACACACCCATACAGTACAAGGCAGTGCCGCCTCTAAATATAGCCTCTATCTGTCTGGCTGCTGCTCTCTGGAGCGAAGTGGAAACCAGACGGATGTCGCAGTCGCTCCGACCTGAGCTGCATCCAAACCGCCGTCGATACGTCAGCCAATCAAAACCGTCCGCTTCCTGCTAAATGTACATTTATTCATTTTAAAATAAATGTCTCATTGCTAACAGGGATCATCGGCTAAATCCCTCCAGGAAGCTAATTCAATCTTTTTATTCACTCATTATTTTGCAAATTTTTTGTTTTTGATAACTTCCTCAACTAGAAATTTGTATAACTATTTGAGCTTCACATCATGTTATAATTTTATTCTCTCATCAAAAACAAAGTTGTAGTGTGGCCCTAATTGTTTCATGCATGCTTTGAGAAATCCTTCAGACTAGCCAGCAGCAATTAGCAGCATCTGCTTAGCTCATTATAAGAGGTACTCCTCAGTGTAACTCTGGTGAAAACATTGTTGGAGTTAATAGAGGAGCCATAACGACTTCCTGAAGAGACAGAGACCCAATTTCAAGGCGTCAAGTTATAAATCAAAATTTCGTTGGCGCTAGTACTTTTTCATCAATATTTAGGAATTATTTACTTAAATAATAAGTAAATGAAATTACTTAAAATGTATTTTATTTAAAAAAATACTTGCAAGTTAATTTTGTGTTTGGGGGAAAGTTTTGTGCAGCATTTTAGCTGTTTTGGTAAAATAAGCCTAATGGCAAAAATAAAGCTTAAAATAAAATTCGCAACTTTGGCCAGAACAAAATATTTTTAAAAATAGTCAAAGACAAAAAATATTTGGTTAATGGGACCGCTGTGTGTAAGAAAAGCTTCTTTTTTTTTTAAAGCCGAATAAGCTAAAGTATGGCTGTGGACGTACTATCATAAAAACATCAGTGTGTGCTTTATTCATACATTTCAATGATTGTTGGCTTATATATTCCAAATGTTATGAACTTGCATTTTTTATGCTAATGTAATATTTAGCCAGAGACTCAGGGCAGCAAATGCTCAGGCTGGATACAATGATACCCAAAATGCTGAAGGTCACAGAGTGATGGAAGAACAGGTGAGACGTTTTACAATCAGCCCTAAAATCTGGTGAAAGGTCCAAACGGAGAGCAGCGACTGGTGACCAGTAAATCCTTCTGACCACAAAACCAATAGAGTCGCCGTCACTTTGCATCAAATATTCATTTGCTACACTTGTTTTATAATTAGAATCGACCTCTACTCCTCCTTTCTGCTGAGGTGTTGGAACGTGGCGTCGAGTCCATGACGGCGAATTTAGAGCTTGGAGATCAGCTGATAAACCAAATAATCTGTCCTCACCTCGCTGTGGCTTCATATCAGGAGAAACCAGAAAGGTACCAGAGAAATCACAAGAAAATCTGGTTTCTTTTTTGTTTGTGCTGATTGCTTTGAAGTTTAACAGGGCTGAAATGATTAATTGGATTAATCGTGATTAATCCATTTTTGAAATAATGGTCTTCTAATTTAGCAATTGATTAATCATTAACCTGAGAATACGGACTATAAAAGGTTATTTGCTGAAAGTAGAGCACACTCAGAGCTGTAAATAAACCAAAACTGTACAAAAATATGTACATAGAAAAAACCTTCTTTGGCTGCATCCTTTACTACAAAAATACTGTTATTACCCTTTAGTAAATAAAATGTTTATTTTGTCATTTAAAAAGTAAAATTAATGTTTTGTTTACATTTTCTTAATGTATTTCTGATATTCTATCTATAAAAAGCTTAAATGAAAATCTGCAGAATCTGATTAATCGATTAATCATCAGAATAATTGATTACTAAACTAATCGCCAGTTGCAGCCCTAAGCTTTAGGGCTTCCTAATTATATTTCATTCTGCATTTCGACTGACTGGAAATATTATTGACAAGCCTGAAAAAGTTGTTTTGTGTTTATTTTGATAAGAAATCACTTTATTTACCTCAACAAGCTTTAATTATACATTTGAATCGGTCAGTTTCCAGCTTTATTTAGCCTTTAAAATAACCGAACCAGTAAAAGAGTTTCTGCTGGTAGAAAGTAAAGCAGCTTCGACTCTGCAGGATCGCAGAAGACATTCCTGCTGCGGCGGCTGCATCACCACGGATAAAACCACTTTAATGAGTCTGATCTGAACCGAAAACGACACTTAATGAGACACCCCAAAGGACGGCGACCGCACGGTCTGATTCCACTCACGTTCGCACAGCTGCAGAGGAGAAAGAGCCGATTATGTCCTAATTAAAGCCCAGATAAACCTGCAACCCAGCAGAATCGACACCCTGAGACGCCACGTCTCCGCCGATTATTTTTTCCACATTTTGCTATTTAGGCAACTGCACCATGTTGTAGCGTCTTTAAAGTCAAACTTTTCCATCAATTTGGTTTTAAAAAATCCTTATTCAAGACCCAAAAAACCATTAAAAAACAATTTAATGGAAGAATATAAATTTACCAAGTATTTTGTGCAAATATTTTATCACACTTGAAATAAAACAAAACTAATTTAAAAGTAACTTTTCAGCTAGATATCGGAACCAATAAGAAAATAGTTTTGTTTTGTTTCACGTGGATTAAGACACTTAAACTAAAAATTAGACCAAAAATTCCTGGTACAATGTTGTGTTTTTGCAGTGTAAGAAGACACACACTGCAAAAACGCAAAATCTTACCAAGTTATTTGTTGTGCAAATATCTTGGTACACTTGGAATAAAATAAAGCAAATTTACAAGTAAGCTTTTAGCATTATATAGGAGCTCATTTTGAGTCAATCATTTCTTAATATTGATGAAAAATACGAGTTTAACTGGTAGATTATTTCACTGGAAAAGTGGAATAAGTACTTTTTCATCAATATTTACTTAAAACGAGCTCCTACGTCACGCTGAAACGTTACTTTAAAGTTACTTTTGTCTTATTTCATGTGTAATAATAAACCAAAAATACTTGGTAAGATTTTGTGTTTTTGAAGTGTAATGTCAAATTTAGTCTTCACAAATCCTGGAGAACAATTTTTCAAAACCCAATAGACGATTAAAAGACAATTTAATAGCAGAATATAAAGAAATAAGGTTAAAAAGTTTCTACATGTTAGCTTTTAAAAGCCCTTTAGATTCAACCTCTGGATCCCCTGTTTGTCGTCTGCCACCATTTCAAAGCTCAGTCTTTAATCCCGCGCCATGATTGCAGTTTTCAGTATTTAATATCCCCTCTGCACACACACACACACACCCCCACACACCCCAAACCTGCACACATCTGTCGCAAAAGGCTACACAAGCTAACCAAACACCTGACACACTTCCATGCGCTCCATCAACATTACTCGTTTCAGCACTCAAAGCCTCTTATGCAGCTTTAAGCTCTCAGAGTCAGAGATGGAAAACTGCAATATTACAAATCACACACACACACACACACATCTGCGTCAGTAATGAATTTCCTGTTTGTTAGCTGCTTCCCATCTTCATTAAACGACTTATTCATTCCAGTTGTCTGCTGTTTATCAGTTGTGGAGGGGATGATTTCCTCTAAATGAAATTGCTGCTTTGAATGAGTCCAAATTTGTCAAATTAACAGTGAAAAATGGTGGCGGGGCTGAAGGGTCTGAGCCGCAGCGTCACGGCGGATCAGGGCTCTGGCTGGCCTGCGACGTGCTTTGAGCTTTTTCTGAGTTGCCTTTTCATTTTGAAATTCCCAGATGTGTTTGTGTTTGCTTATGAGATTTTACAATCATCTGAAGTTGTTTGTTTGGCTCTGAGTCTGTATCACAGACTCACTGGCTGAGACAAAGCTGCAGCTGAACATCGAAATCTTTTAGTGGAATTTTTAAAATACATTTTTACATCTTGTTGAAGTGGACATATTTTGCTAAATGTAAATTTTGCACATTTTTGTATTTCTATTTGGGTTTTTACTGCTTCTAAGAAACAATCTAAGCACTTTAAAAAACACCCAACTGGCAGTAAATTCATGACCTTTGGTGTGTGAAAAATGAAAAGTTTCAAAACACTCTGTAATGTATTGTCACAAATCAGCCCGTTACCTAGCAACCCCAGCGGAATTCTGCCCGTTACCTAGCAACCCCAGCGGAATTCTGCCCGTTACCTAGCAAGCTAAGCTGAGCTCCAACACGTTTGGTCAGCCAGTTTCACCACTGTATGCACTGCACAATGGCTGCTGGAAAATCAAACCACTTGCTGCATTCTTAGTCAGTTGTACAGGAGGCTCTACTAATGCTTTTCAGAGCTGTACATTTGTATAAATGCGCGTCTGTTTGGAGCCATTTTTTACGTGCCGCTGTAAATGTTGAGTTGGGGGCGTGGCCAACAGCGGCTTATTTAGATTTAAAGTGACAGAGCCATAAAACAGCTCAAATAGGCAGAACTGAGCAGACTGAAATCTCATTATCTCAGAATGATTTTGTTCAGAAAATGTAATGAACATGTTTTGAATAGGCCACAGACCCATTCCAACCTTTTCAAAGAAGCATTATAGGTCACCTTTAAATCAGACTGGAGCCTCACAGAGTAAAAAATCTTTTGAGTTTCAAAATGATCTGAATTTAACCTGAACTCTACAAAGACACCAAACAGATTCTACATTGTTGTTTTTGTTTTGGAAAAGTTTTCTATTAGTTCTTTATGAACTGAAAGATTTTTCCAGCTAAAACCCTTCAGGTTGATCTGAAACGAAACAAGAATGAATATTTTAAAAGCATCTCTATTCAGTATGGAGGAGGGTCTGTGATGCTGTGGGCTTGTTTCTTTTCTAGTGACTCAGGAAACATTGAAATAAATCTGCAGCATTAAATTGTGCATGAACATAATTCCAAGGCAAATACACACTAGCGATGACAATTTAAAGTCTAAAAGTCATCAGTAAAACAGATTATTAGCAACTGGAGAACATTTAGAAAACTTTTAAATGTGTCAAGGACAAAAACAAGAAAGTGTAAAATAAACTCCAATGCTCTTTCTCAGGTTCTGCAAACCTGCAAGGGTGGGAAATGTTAAATGTCATGACTGGACATTTGGGAAAAAGACTGAAAACATTTAATTTGTTTGGAAAGTCTGAAGGAAAGGCATCTTCACTTGAAACTTGAGTTAAGTTTGGAAAAATTCACCTGAATGAACCATAAATCATCTGGAAGAGTTTCACACACGTTGGGCGAGGGATAATAATACGGGTCGGATTCATCTGTCCTAAAAAAGAGATAAAATGGCCCAATTTCTGAATCTAAAAACAGTCTTAGCCTGTATTAAATATTATTGGTTTAAAATGATAGAGCTGATGACATGATGTAAACTAAAAATTACAAAATTCTCAGATTGAAGCGAATTTACTGCAGATAAATCTGAAGGATAAATATTTTTCTACTGCAAAACGTCAACAATTTATCCCAGTTTATTTGAGTAAAATAGGATTAGCCTTTAAGTATTTGTCTTTTAAAACTCAGAAATATTACAAGTCAGTCTTCAGTTGTGTTTTTTTTTTGTTTCTGTTGCTGCAAAGGTCAAATTAAAGGTGACAGAAGCTCATTGCTTCCCTGCTAAGTGCCTTCCTGAGTGTGTTTCTGTGTTCGAAGCCTCCGCCGGGGTTTGAACCCTGAACTCTGGCAGGTTGAGCACCAACTCAAGCGGAATGAGACGCGTCTGCCGGCGCGGCGTTAATACCGCCGCAGACACACGAACACCTCAGAGTCAGCTTTCGCTTCATATGTGGCGGCTAACAGGCGTTAGCCGTTAGCTTCAGTCATAAATGTTTGACCTGAAAGTCACGGATCCAAGAGGAATGATTTACTGAACTTTTGAACAAAGGAAGCGTTATATTCTGGTCTTCCAGTTAGGGCTGGGCGATATGAACTTAAAATATTCTGATAATAAATATATATTTTTAAATTACTTATTTTTAGAGATGAAGAATCCAGTCGATTCTATAGAGGGATTATTTGTTTGGAAACAAAGCGGATGGAGGTGCAGCTTGACTGCAGAAAGAGCCGGCTGGCCTTTAAACGCCCACAGGTTGCCATGGTTACCAGCATTTATCTCGGTGTTTTAGGAATAGCTAGCATGTTGTCAGTTGTTGCACTTCAGCTGTTTATCAGAGTGATAAAATAAGTTATCCTACCTTATTGACATTAATGAATCACAAAACGTGATGTTGATTGATTATCTGTCTACAGAGAACCACAACTACTAATCCTGGCAATTCTGAATCGATTCAAAATGCTCAAAAATCGATTTTAATCTGATTTATGTTTTTTAAAAATTTATATTGAATAACTCTGATAGTTTTTTTTTAATTTAAGATAGTTTTTTCACAATAAATGATAAACAATGTGATAAATGTGCACAAAAGACACATTTTGTCCATAATTTATCCTTTGATAAATGGACAAAATACAGTTTTTCTGTAAATTTTCATACAGAGGCTTTAAGGTTGGACGTTTCATATCAGTCAGTATTGATAATTATTGATTAGATTCTTATTTTAAAGACCTGAAATCTCTTCCCTGATTTACCAACAGTTTTCACTCCATGTTCATGGATTTTCTTTTGTTTGTTTTTAAGCGAATTATGAGTTGCTAGGCAACCAAAGTTGGAGGGAACTTGAAACTGCTTCTTAGCCAGCAGGTTGTTGCTAGGCAACCAAAGAGAGACAGAGTTAGTTGATCCCACCAAGCTAGCTTAGCTAAAGCCTTTTCTCTCCCAATGAATATTCTGTATATTGAATATGCTATCAGAGGTATTGATCTATCGCGATATATTTGGTTATTGATTTATTGCCCAGCACCAAGACGCCTTAAATCTCCATTTTGAACGTCCTGTTGGTTTTGTTGTTTGACTGAAACTGATCATAAAAGACGCAGAAGTCGAGGATCGATGTCGTCGTTTTCTCCGCTTTTGTGTTCAGACTTTTAATAAGGCAGAGCTTAAGGGACCGTAAACAGAACGGCAGGAATATGGCCGACTAACCCGCAGATCAATGCGGAGCTGAGTGAGCGTTTGTGTTGTTATTTATTTATCTTCGCTCCGATCGCGGCGCTCTGTAACTGTGACGGATCTCAGCCGGAGTGTGTGTGGCGGGCGATGCGTGCCCTTGGGAAGAGCTGCTTTAATGCTGCCTGTCAGTGAAATATGACGGTCATAAAGCCTTTCAAACACTTTCGCCAACTCTCATTACTGCAGAGTGCACACACACACGCCCACACACACACACACACACACCCCCACGCCCACACACACACACACACACGCCCACACACACACGCACAAGTCCTTGAGATGATCACTGCAGATAAACGGGCAGGTCGGTGAGCATCATGTGTTTTGGTTTTTAACGTCTCACCGTTGAAAACGCCGTTTTATGCAACTTTATCCTTCGTGCTTTTCACTTCAGTCCAGTTTGAAACAAACAGATGAGCAAAAATATTCACACAGTTTTTACTGGTCCGACTGGTGGAGATGCATAAAAAACAGAAATAAATTCCTCTGATTACAGCGGCTGAATCTCATCCCTAAAAATTAATTTAATATGAAATTTTCCTGTATTTGGATCAAGATTCTTTTGTTTTACATTTATTTTTCTTATTCTTTTATTACATTATGTTCATTAAAACCAAATCAAACCAATGTTTCTAGAAATAAACCAATTAATCACATGATGAATTAAAATTCGAAGTTATTGTTATTGTTTTTCTCTTTCATTCTACCAAAAACTGGACGATAAAATCTTCAAACTGGTGATTTGTTCTCAGCTACTGGACCCACTGGGGGAGAGATTCTCGGACGATTTATAGTCCAGAAAAATGTGTTATCCTGACATTCCTACTAATTTTTTATTAAATGTTAAATGTGTGTCTTCTAATTTTGAATTTGATTCATTACATTAGCACAAAGCTAGTTAAATTTCACGTATTTTAACCTTTTCAAATCCGTTGAAAGTCCCACATCCTCAGATTTTGACTCACTTGGTTGAATATTTTTGATATTATGGTTCCTTTAGTCTCCCTTCTAAATGCTGCAAACCAAGATTTTCCTGAGAAGTCGGACATTTCATTTTGCCGCTGCTGCTTGTGTGATAAATCCGGTGACCTTGACAGAAATCTCATTTCACCTCCAGAGACGATTTTTAAAAATGACCTACATGCGCTTATCAGAACCGTTTCATCCAGAATAAAAACGATTTACTAATAAAAATCAGATATTACAAGATTTAGGACTTGCACTGAAGCGTTTTTGCAGATAAAAATGAAGCATCTGATTTATTGTCTCTTCTAGTTGCTTCATAAATCAAACCCACACCTCCAGCCTGGAGCTGCTGTGATGAACAGGAATCGCTTGGAATCGGCCCGATTCCGTTTGGACACAAACGGAGGGAGGAGAGCCGAACTGCAGGGTGCAGCTCACAGTCAAACCTGTTTATATTTCACAAAATAAGCTCCAAAAGACGTATAGTTTAATCTCTGTAAACAAAGAAACACTTTGCTCGTTAACACGTTGGTGATTTTTGCAGTATTTTGGCTGCAGAGGTTGTTTATATGTTGCTCCTTATTTTTCTGACTTGCAGCCAAACAGAAGTTAAAAACAGATAAATTTAGTTTTACTAAATTTATAGAATGTTTGCCAGTTTTTATTAGTTATTACTAGTTACATGTTTTTGTTAGTTTTTTCATACTTTTGTTAAAATATTGAGATTGTTTACATCAACTGGGTAATAAATACTCAACAGAAGGTTCAATGTTTAAAAAATTAATTCAATTATTCTTGAACAACCAATTGACTCTGGCGTTTTCTCCCAGTTTTGCTGCCGCCATTTTGTGGACTAGCGTAGCCGCTAGTAGGATTATCATAATTTACTGACAGCTGATGTTAGCTGCTTGTGCGAGAAAGAAGAACAAATCAGTTTGAAAGTCTAATAAATAGATTCAGAAACACAAAAACAGGATATGATGTCTATAATTTCAGTATGTTTTATAAACGGAAGACAGTTACAATTAGTCACAGTTTGCCCTTATTTAACACCGTTTTTATTTCAGTTATTGAAAATGTTTTCTCAGTTTCAGTTGAGGACACCTCATGTTATTACAGCTGGAAACTAGAGATTAGGCCTTAAATCTGGGTCTGAACTTACAGAGACGCATAAAGACGGTTACAAAGTCGGCCTTCTGTCACCTGAACAACGTTTCCAGGATTAAAGGAAGATCTAGAGAAACTCATCCAGTCACATTGATTACTGCAACAATTTCTTGAAAGATCTGATTAAAAAAAATCAATCAGATCCAGAACGCTGCTGCTGGCGTTCTGACTAAAACCAGGAAGATGGAGAACATCACCCAGTTCTGAAGTCCTTCCACTGAGAGAACAGACTTTAAGACGTTAGTCTATAAATCACTGCTGTTGTTGGATCAACCTTCCAGAACCTCTCAGGTCTCAAAACCAAACATGGAGAAGAAGCATTCAGTTTTTATGCACCACAAATCTGGAACAAACTTCTAGAAAACTCAAAAAACCGTTTCTATATAGACTTGAGTTGCTTTTCAACCATAATAAATTGAATAATAACCAACATACAGCTCTGGTGAAAATTAAATGATCAGTTTCTCTGATTTTGCTTTTTATATGTTTGAGTAAAATGAACATTGTTCTTTTATTCTATGAACTACTGACAACATGTTATGTTATAAATTTAGTATTTATTTGCAGAAAATGGGAAATAGTGAAAATAACGTGAAAGATGCAGTTCTTTCAGACCTCAAATAATGTAAAGAAAACAAGTTCAAATTGATTTAGAAACAACAGTGCTGATGTTTTAACTCAGAAATCAGTATTTGGTGGAATAACCAGCAGTGGGGTTCAGTGCAGTGGCCTCATCATTTTTTCTAGAGCTGTCTCTGATGTAGTGATGATTTTGATGATGTACGTGACAAAATGTAATATTTGTTATTGGTTTCTCAGCAGGTGAACATCATACAGATGTTTCCATGATGTAAAGTGCTTTAATCCGCCTTGCTGCAGAACGCGCTTTATAAATAACCTGATTGATTGATTAAATCGATGCAGGTGAAGGAATGCGTAGAGGTTTCACCTGCCTGCCGCCGTCGGCATCATGGCGCCCAGCAGCCGCTCAAACCGCAGCGTCACCGCGGAGCCGCGGCGCGTTGCCGTGGGCGACGGCTTCCCAGCCGCCCCCAGGCTTCGCTCCGGCCTGCAGTCTGAGGAAACTCTGCTGGAAGGCAGCTGGACTCCAGGTTTAAGACGCTAAATGCGTTCTGCAGCTCTTGATTCCCATCCAGATCTGTTTAAGACGTGGAAAAGTCATTTCCGAGATGGGAATGTGACAGCTAATCTGCACGGTTCATCGCTGCGCTTGTTTCCATCATGTCTCCATGTGATCTTTTAGTTGCTTTAAAGTCCACCCCAATGTAATTTATAGATAATCAGATTAGCGATTAAAAGACTTTACATAAATATTTGGATTTGTTCGGCCATTAATGTGAATCAGCAAGCTGTGCAGGTTGGGAGACGGGGAAAATGTACTGCATATGAGTAAACAAAGCAATGCTAGCTATTCTGTTTGTGCTGATCCAGCTGTGTCAGTGTGTGTGTGTGTGTGTGTGTGACAGATATAAATCCAGTCAGCAGATAAAGGAGGCTGGAGGGGGAAGGAGCAAACCAAAGGGAGAGTAAAAGAAAGGAGGAAGAGTTTGCCATGCAGAGGTTTGCATGAGCTCTAAAGGTTTCCAACTGTGGCAGACAATAGGCGAAGCTAGGCGCTCTGTGCGACAATAGGCTCTTTGACCCCGGTCAGGCTAGCAGGAGGGCGAGCGGGGGGGCAGAGGGCACTGAGGGCGTCCCCATCTGCCTCACCACAGAGAGCGTGAATACATCTGGACTCTGAGCGCGACGGAAGGTCGACCTCATTCCTGGTTTCTGCTCAAAGTTACTAAAACCCTGCTAATGGACAGCGCTAGCTACGTTAGCATCCAGCTAGCTATGAAGCTGCTTGGACGAATGCTTGTGTTTGTGAATTATCTCAGGGTGTGACTAAACGCCACACTGTGTTTCTGATTATTAATCATGTTGTAGTATTGTGTGGCTGTGACTTACTGGTGGAAATTTATACATTTTTTACTTATCTTTAAACCTTTAAACGCTAGCATAGCTAAATGCTAATAATTCATAAAAGTAGCAATTAAGCTCCTTTGAAGAATGCTTGTGTTTGTGACAGAAGTTTCTCCTCTGACCTCTGTGTTTATGATTATAAATCATAATCTATGTAGTGGTATTGTGAGGATTTGGCTGTGACTTACTGACAAAAATTTATAATTTTTTATCTTTAAAACATTTGTATTGTGAGCTTCTGGCCTTGTTTTCTCATACAAGGTAGAGAAAGTTGATCACTGATTTGTCAACAGCTTTACTAAACATTTAATAGTCTAAGTTATTAATAAAACTTTCTTTCCAAGGTTCCTAAATGGACAGCATTAGCTACATCAGCATCCAGCTAACAATGAAGCTACTTTGACGAATGTTTGTATTTGTGTGTCATATCAGGGTTTGATTAACTTCACATATGTCTGTGTTATAAATCATGATCTATGCAGTAATATTGTGACAATTTGGTTGAGATTTACTGGCAAAAATTTATAAACTTTTAACTTGATTTTAAAACTTAATGCCTAGTTTCTTGTGCAAATATCTTTGTACACTTGAAATAAGACACAACTAATTTAAAACTAACTTTTCAGCAAGATACAGGAGCTTGTTTTAAGTCAATAAATCCTTAATATTGATGGAAATGTTCTAGTTCCACTGGCAGATCATTTCACCTATAAAAAGACATTTTTCACGTTATAATTGAAATAATCTACCGATGGAAGTTGAACTTTTTTATTAATATTAAGGATTTATTAACTTAAAACAAGCTCCTACAACTTGCTGAAAAGCTACTTATTATTTAGTTTTGTTTTCTTTCAAGTGTGCTAAAACATTTGAAGTAGAAACCAAATGAACTGGATAAGATTTGGTAATTTCTCAGAGTATGCACCACAAAACTGAAACAAACTTCCAGAAAACTGCAAACCAGCTGGAACACTGATTTCCTTTGAGTCCAAGCTAATAGAGTTGCCTTTTATTGAAGTAAATTGAACGTTGGCCAACATATTTAATGTGTATTGATGATTTTTAACGATGGCACTCGACAAAATGTCTGTGTATGTTTTACATGCCTTCATGCTGTTCAAATAAAATCTCAAGATTTATTTTGCAGCAAAAAAAAAAAAAGGTAAATAATGACGTTTTGGGAATCAAAGCTGCTTGATTTTGTTTTTTCATGACCCGTTTCCACCCGCAGGACGTCGTGTAAGCGAACGAGTGCTGGGTTTGCGACCCGGCCGTCAGAAAACGACGCCTGCGGCTGCATCTCAGTCAGCAGACATTAACTGACGGACGTCTCTTTCATTTTGCCTCCTGTCATCCTGACTGTCAGCTCTTATGACAAAGCTTCTCTCAGCGAGACAGCGAGGAGCTTGGCTAAGCATCGTGGCTCTTCAGGAAAACATCTTTATCATGTGGAGAGACAACACACACACACACACACTGATCCAAACAGTGCGAGTTCAGCTGGTTTGGCTGCAGAATTTCGCCCCGTTTTCCCATAAATAGCCGACATAGCTGGATTTGTCTCCGTGTCGCCATGGGGATTTCTCTTTCACCGGCTGCCGTGGCGATGGCGCCGGGTCTTAGTGTTTGTCCGTTTAATGCAGGTTTGCAGAGGTAGAGCAAAGCGGCGCACAAACACCCCCGACCCAACCCCCCGTCGCACAAAGCAGAGGATTGTGGGACTGTACACCCGTTGCCGTGGTGACGAGAATCAAAGTGACAGCTCTCCTTTAGGAGGAGCGCCCCCGCCTCCGCCCACCGCCTCTCCTCCCCTAGCAGGTGTAAGAGGGAGTGAGAGAGAGACGTCTTTCTTTCTTCCTCCCGTTTTTTGGTCGGTTTCCAGATCCTCTCGCCTTCTGTCCTTGAAAGTGGCTGAAATAAGCAAATCCAGGCGGCAGTTTGTGTGTCGGCTTTTAGTAACGTCATGAACTCGTTGGGACGCAGAGGGGCGTTATTTAAAACATTATGTCAGAAAGAGACTCATTTAGCGACATTAATGCAACGATGACCGGCAGACAGTCAGAAACAAGTTGGGAGCAAAACGTGCTCAGACCTGATTGGACCTCTGCAACAACGACGCTTTGCATCGGCGGGGTCAAAGAGGTCGGATCTAAAGGCTCACAAATTGCTGCACTGTAAATTGTGACATCGTATCTGACTGAAAAATGACTGAATGTAATTTAGATTTGGTCGAGGTTTTGCTAACATTCAAACAAAACCCAGCGAATAAATTCAACTTATTTTTATGTAGTTAAAATAAGCATTTCATTTAAATAAGTTATGTGTTTTGAACTAACAACAAAAAAAATTCTGACTTTCTAGCTCAGAAAATTAAACCCAAATTAAATCCAAATTCTGAGTCTAAATTCAAAATTAAAAGATTAAAGTCAGAATTCTGAGAAATAGTCACAGTGGTCCTAATCGTCTTTTGTACGTTTAAGTAATTCCTGGGGATAATGTAACTCAATCAGTTAATTTTGAGGCAACGAGTCAGCATACACTGTTGAAGCAAGCGCAGCTGATTAGGTTTTACAGTGCACAGGAACAAGGTGAGCTGCAGACAAAGAAGCTCATAAATGCCGGTGAGAACCAGTTGTGAATTGCTTTTTCTTTAGACCCCCAATCTGTGGCAGAGGGACAAAGGTAGCCCTTTGGGACCCCTTCGCCCCTCTGTTACACACACACACACACCCCCACACACACACACACACACACACGCATCCCTCATTTATAAAGGGCTGGTTCCACAGCTGCTTCGAGTCGCCCCGTCCCTCCCCACTTCCATTATTTTTAATCCCTCCAGTGAAAGCTCCCTCAGTTTCTTCCCCTTCTTTTAACTCTCCAGCCTCCCCCAACACTCGTACCCTCCACATCACACCCGTCGCCCCCGCAGTCTGAGGTCCCACAAAGCCGTCAGCTGTCATATCTTCTCTCTGACACATGGGCTGGACTTTAATTATGAAGATCTCAGCCTGGCGAGTTAGCGCGCCGCCTGCCCAGAGTCCGCCGGGTGTAATTACACGAACGCTACAGATGTGACGGTTGTGTTCCTGGTCAGGGGTTGGACAGCCAGACAGGATTCAGCGCTGGTCACATGACAGGTCGGCTCTTAATAACCCAGCATCTGGTTCAGGTAGTTCAGCAGAGATAAAGCACCTTGATGTGTCAAACGGATTTTCTTTTTGGCCACATCAAGATCATGAAGGTTATTGTGCCAGAATGTGTGGATCTTTTTGAAATACTAATAAGTTTCTGTAACTTTCCTGCACCACAAAATCACAAATATTTAAAAATATTTGCAAGACATTTTGAGATATTTAAGATTATGTAACTCTAACTTTGTTTTATTGATCATATTGAACACAGTCAAAACGACTGCCTCGGCCTTATTGATATAAATTTAGACGAAAGTTTACTAAAGAAATTCTGCCACCTGCAGGTGGGAGTTGGTTAGTTAAACTCAATGTGTTTGGATCAGTTTTTGTAGAAATTAGCAATATGATGGTTGTGTTCCTGGTCAGGGGTTGGACAGCCAGACAGGATTCAGCGCTGGTCACATGACAGGTCGGCTCTTAATAACCCAGCATCTGGTTCAGGTAGTTCAGCAGAGATAAAGCACCTTGATGTGTCAAACGGATTTTC
>CAEFZY010051794.1:0-29747 GCA_903066815.1 Brachyrhaphis roseni
TTTTTATATATTAATTTAATTTATTTTTTATATATTTTTATATATTAGTCGAAATGCTCTGGCAGCATGAATGCAAAAAGAACAGCAATGACTGGCACAACTAGGCCTGCACGCTGTTTGCGTGTCACTTTGAAATGTGGCAGTGCCAACAAGCTGATTTATATTATTTGTCTACCTTAAGCATACAACAAACGGTTAGACACCTTGTTGTGTTTTTTTCCCGTTTACTCCGAACATCACATTGGCAGGTATAGAGCATTTTGAGTTCAATTAAATAATGTAAAGCTGAATAAAAAAAAAAACTGGCTGCACAAAGGTACATTCCACCCTAAAATGTACAAATGCTTGACAAGTCAAGGGGGAAAGACCTTTTCAAATACTGTCAGTAACAATAATACATTCAACATATGTAACATCAGTTTTTGTTTTCTGTCCATTCATGTTAGATTTTTACATAAAAAATTATTTTAAAATAAAGCTGTGTACATCCTGGAAAGGCCATTAATACGCTTACTCCAAATGACCATATGGAGTTGATGGGTATTCATCATATGACAAATTTCTTTGTAAGTTTGTATTTTAACTTTTTTTGTGACTTAAACTGAACATTTATACTACTGTCAGAGACTAATCCGTCTTTTTGCCTCGGTCTACACACCTGCTCTTTATCCACCTGCATCACAGTGACAAAGCTTCTGGAGTTAAAGAGGGCATGCTTTGTTGATCCTGCAGGTAATCCTGTCAAAATCACCACCTCGCTCGAGGCAGTCAGATTGGCCCTGATCTGGTCAACATGGATATCGCCAAGTTTCAGCAGCAGGTATGATCAGCAGCTTGACAAGTGGGGCCAGGTGGACAGCGTGTTTGCTCCATTTAATCCTGCTCGCAAGACTCTTTTGGGAAGCTGAGGCAAACTCTACTGGAACACCGGACCCGCGTCCTTTCTTCTGGGAAAATGTCGACAGGGGGTTCCCACGGCAGATCAGAAAAGAAGGGTTTTGGGTTTTTACTCTATTCTTTGCGAGCTCTCTGGTCTACTTTACATTCCAAGGTCAGATCAAAGTCAGGGAGTCTCCTCACCACCCTCTTTAATCCGTGTGTAATGTAAAAATAAACCCACTCTGGACAGAGGCAGGCACGAGTAAACTTTTTACAACATCTTCTCTTTACAATCTTTCATGGTTTCTTGGTGCCTGAAGATTTGCTGATACTGGAAGGGTAATTCAAAAATCTCTTGGAAGTTCTTCGTAATGTTGGGAGGGGAAAAAAAGGAGACATTGATCAGCACAACCCCTCAGCCTTTTCCGTGCAACACACCTATGAGATCAAATGCAGGCTGAGAAACTCCCAGAAGGCATAGAAAACATCTTCAAATCATTGCTCTTGTATTTTTTTTGTTTGTTTCTTGAAGGAATTTAGTTTGACTCACACAGAATTGACTTGTTTTTTGCCTACTTATTGACATTCTCTCCAATGCAACTATAATTTAAATGTAATTTTCATGTGAAATTCAGCTTTGAACATTTGAGCTGAAATAAAACAAAAAATAATCACAGTATTACAAAAAATGTTTGAGAACATTTAGTTAGTATACAAATAAACACATTTTGAGTTGATTCTGACAGATCATTAAAGGGGTGGTACTGTGAATTTTCCAGGCGCATAGTGTCATTCTTAGGCATGGTTATGTGCCAAGATGAATAAAATTCTAAAAACTTCCAAATGGCAGTTCAGTTTTAAACGAAAAATATTCAGGTTTCTCCTGGAAAGCCATTGATCAAACAATGAGTAATGGGTATATATGCAAATCAAGAAAATGACTGAAAATTATGCAATGCCCTGCCAGAGCTCAGAACTAAAGAAAAAAGAGCTTAGAATGACAAAGTAGATCAATTTTATGTCTATAATTCCCGGTAGAAAAGGTGAATGTTTCATGTCTAGAATTCAAAATGTTTCTAAAATGTTGGATTTTTCTGTACCAGGGGAAAAAATATTCCTGATACAGTTTTTACAGATGCGTATGCATGTAGTGGTGATACGTGTTTTTAAAACTTAATGGTTGCAACTAATTGGGTTGGTTGTGCTTTACCCCGATTAGTTGCCAAATTAACAACAGAACATGGCAATTATTTTATGTTCCTAATTAGGGCTTGACTGAAATAGGGGTTACATAACGCAAAGGAAATTAGAAATTAAAGCTTTAGGGAACATTTTATTTATTGACAATTTAACCTGGAAATTAAAAATGGGTGACCTGCAAATTTCCTCCGCACAAATAAAAATGATCTTCACAGGTTCAAATAATGAGTGACCTCACTCTGCCAATAAAAAAAATAAACATGTCAAATCATTTCAGCCCAAATGAAATGGAAACACTTCATTAAGTCTATTATAGATTGATTAAATTTTTGTGTAACACTGAATTAATGAAGCACACATCCAGAGATAATTGAAAACTATGCAGATCAAACTAATATACATAAACATAATTAAATTGATGAAAATTAATTAGCCATTTCTGCTAATCATATATTCATGCTTTGGTTTGTTTCAGATATGTGTGTATGAGTGAATGTATATATGTATTCATATATATATATCATTTTAATCACTTTTTTTTTTTTTTTTTTTTTTACAATTTATGTTTGTGGATGGAGTCGCCAGGGCCCACTGTCAACGACAGCATGGTCTGGAGGGACAACACAAGTACTCAAAACAAAAACAAAACTTAATTTTTGTTGCATTGTGAATAAGTTTCCCCCTTGCTTTTTTTGTACATTGAGTGGCCAATCCTTTTGTGCATGTTTTAAGTACTGGAATAAAATTGGACAGTGCACCTTGACTGGCAAGGTACACTGTCCAGTGAAGTTTACAATGTTCACTGAGTAAAGAAGACTTGAGGTTAGGTATTTTACATTATTAAGGTGTTTAAATTGGTACAAATCAACAACAGATGATAAAAGGCAACACTTTTCTTGATGGTGAAAGATAATATTCATTCAGGATAAGAGAGCATAGATAACATGAAGGCTGAACAGATACTGCAGAGATTTTGTTTTGTATTGCTTTTGGTTGACATTATGTACTGAAAGCTGTCCTCAAGCCTGCCAGATGGGTTGATTGACTTCAAACTGAAGGTGAGCTCTTTTGTTGAAAATATGTGGAGTCCACACACAAGAGAAATCTTTCTCATGTCGACCTGAAGGAGATCACCATCCGTTTCCTGGTAATTAGTCTTCCTTGGAACCAGTGTTGTTTTTTATTGGTTTTTTTTTTTAGTTAATGAATAATACATGGATGTTGCCTTCTGAAACGTAAATGACATTACTCATTTTAATCACAAGTTCTCTTAGTTTTATATTTTTGTTTACGTGGTTAGCTTTGTGTTAATACTAAATAGATTTGAAATCCTAGAGCATACAGAGATCTCCTCAAGCTTGTTTTGGTGTACAAAGAGTTAACGTTATCAAAAGAAAGTATGCTTTCTTTGAAAGGATTTTTTTTTATTAAACTGATTTTCAAACATTAAACTTAAATTTAGCGTTAGTAGGTAAGCCAGAAATTTTTGACACAAGGTTTCTAAGATGCTGTTTATTCCTGTTCTTAGGTTTTATTGTCCCAGTCGTCTTAATGATGTGTTTTTGTACATTTGCGCAAACATTGGGGTATAAATATACATATAAATAAATTAATAAATAAATATTCTCTCGCCATTTTAGCATCCTTAAACCAGACAGATGGTTGTGCTGGATGTGCGATTGTGATGCTGGTCTCCTAATAAGCGTTCAGCATTGCTGTAATGATACTCGGTGACATTATGATTCATCGTCGCCATTATTTTTCCGTTCAGCATTTGAGTTATGAAGCTAATTATTCTCATTGTTTTCAAGGAAAATTGAGTCTGAAATGGAATTTCGGCAGCGCGCGTCTCAAATGACACACTTGTTTACTCCTTTGCTTGTCAGACAGAGTACCAGCCCTGATCGGAGGCTGCCACTTTGCTTTTTTTTTTTCTTCTTTCATGATAAGCACATTCATTGGGTGAACAAAGGTTGTACCTTTCATCTTGTCCAATGCAACTTTTTTTTTTGTACTGCATGCATTCTTTTCTTTGTCACTGCCTAATGGCTGTGCAATTGGCTTTTAGGGGTTACCGTGTTTTGGTCTCTGTGCTCTCTCCCACTCTCTGCAATTCACCTTTTTTTTTTTTTTCTGAACGTTCTTTCTCACGCAGAGCTGCATTTTGCCTTTCTTTTTCTGCCAGAGCACTTTGGTTGGAGAACACAATTAAATTAGTTTGACTGGACTGGTAAATAGTGGAATGGCCCACTCAATTCGAAAAAGCACACTATGCTCAAGTGGTCCAAAGATAGAAAGTGAACTTAGCCCGTATGGGTTGTTTGTGGTTGTTTTGCTCTCTGGGAAGGCCATTAGCTGCTCTGACCTGTGCAGTTAAGAGGTGTCAACTATGATTTGCTATTGTACATCTCTGCTCTCTTTAAGGTTCAGTGCTGATTGTCTTTAAAAGCCCCACCAGGGAGCTCTCAATTATCACCTACTTAAGGACCATCATTGTCTGTGGCTCCTGGTCATTCATTTCACCTGCATTAGTTCGTCAAACACGAGGTCAACCATGACTTCATGTCTATTTCTGTGCTACACGTTTTCTAACTTTAGGTATAGCATAAGATGTGGAGCAGTTCAAGACATTGCAAAAAAGGGGAAAACAAAGAAAAACACCTGTGGGTAGATGCAATGTAATGATGCAGAATGTTTACCAACTATTTAACAATTGTTGCACCCAACTAACCAACCAATTGTTGCTTCCAGGCAAATATTGTCAAGAGCTACAGCTACAGCCAGGTTTCCATGAATGCTAATGCATTTTAATAAATTGAAAAATGTTAAGCTTTTCTTCTGATTTTACACAATTTTCTTATAGATTCAATACACACAATATTTCAAGCCTTTCGCTCTGTTAATTTTGATTTCTATGACCTACTTCTAGTGAAAAACAAAATCTATTTCTCAGAAAATTTGATTGTACATATCATCTTAAAAGACCATCAAAGAGGACATTTAATACAAAATAGTTGGGACATAAAATTAGCCTGTTACCTTTTTATTGAAGCTGATGTGGTATGTTGAGAATTGGAATGCTTTGGGTGGGTATCATAATTTCTTACATGGCAGTAATGATTTCTGATTTTTAAATGAATAAAATAAGCACAACTCTAGATTCTAGTGCTTCGACTAATATAATGCTCTTTTTACCACTCTGGGCAGGTAATCATTCTCACATGCACAAGCTATTTAGAACACAGCAACCAGAATTCTCACCAAATCCAGTAAATACACTCATATCACCCCAGCTCTATGCTCGCATGGCTCCAGGGATTTTAGAATTTTGTTAGAAGTTTTTGTACTCACCCTAAGGGCCTTGAATGGCCAGTCCCCTTATGATTTGTGTCAGCTTTTAACCAAACATTATGCTGCTCATGGCCTTTTGTCTCCAAACTCAGAATCTTCTGGTCGTGCCATGCAAACACCTAGAAACTAAAGGGGACGGTGCCTATTAGTCAGTGGGCTCCAAAACTGCAAACTCTGTGGACATCATTAAAAAGCAACTGCAAACTCTGATTTTTTTTTTTTCAGGCTTTTTTGATCATATTGTCTCTTATGCTCGTTTTTATAGATTGCAAAACATAACTTTTTTTTTTATTCAGTATGTTCGGGTCTGCTCTATAGGCTACTGCATGTCTAATGTGATAATCTAAGTTGGACACAAAGCAGTCTCAATCTCAAAGACAACTTAAATGTTGAACATTTTGCTCTGTCTAAAGGGCTTGTATTTTTTAGCCAAACATAGACCCATAATTCTTTCGTGTTAATTTTCTTTCATTTGGTAGAGATATGTGCTTGCTTTGGTTATAACTACTTTGGCAAATTTGCATTGAGAAAATAACAGAAACATGATGTGATCCTGTCAAAATGAGATGCTACTAGCATAGAGTTGTCTTGTAAAATGACAGTAGGTATTTTACTCACATCTACTCCTCCTCCATGTTGATAAAGTTTACAAGACACAAGACACTGCCCAAGGAGAGAAAAGTATTGAGGGGACGACTGTAATTCAGCCAAATAAATATAATTTCAATATAATTGAAAAAGAAAGTCAAACTAAACAGATGTGTAGGAAAAATGTTGAATTATGAGCAGTGTCTATTGTCTAGAATGTCCAGTCTGTCAAGTTGCAACAGTAAATATGCTAATTAAGAAGATCAAAGCAATATAATATTCCTTATTTTATGCTCAGTCTTTAATTGGACATTTTAGTCTTTAAATGCATTCCTTTGCTTTTTCCTGTTCCTTAGTTTGCTGCTTCCCATGCCTGCAATGACAAGAACAATGACAGAACTGGAGCACACAGCATCTGTTCTGTAGGGAGATCAACATATGCAAGTGGATGACGAAGGGCTGAGCGAGACTTAAAAACTTTGAACTTTTTAGATTTCATCACAGAACCACAAGCTTTAAAAAAAAATGATAGACCAACACAAAGCAAAAAAATCCAGGACATTCAAAAAGGTTCTAAAGCCACTAATTTGAGATAAACGTCTTTCATTTATAAATGATGGAAACCACTGAGCTCATTGTTACCTTCAAAGCAACCAAGATTTATATATTTATATATTTGTATCCCTCCCATTTTGTATCATTTGTGCCTCAATACTTTCCTGTCTTGGAGGTTTACAGACAATTCCTTTGATATTTACTCTTGGTATTTGCACACTGACCTACACTGTCAGCTGTGGGACATTACATGGACGGGTGCATGCCTTTCCAAATCAAGTCCAGGTGGACTCCATTTAAGCTGTAGCAACATCTCAGATGATCTGTGAAAATGGCTTAATTTTGAGTTTTATTAACAAAGTATTTAAGCAGGCCTGTGAATACTTATGTAAATTTTCTTTTTTTTTTTTTTTTTTAGTACATTGACGTAGTAGGGTATTCGTGTGTTGAATTTTGAGGGAAGAGATTCATTTAATAAAATTTGGAATAGGGCTTTAACAAAACAAAATGTGGCAAAAGTGATGTATTGTGCAACATATTGTAAAGCACAGATTGATATAAATTAGATTCACAGTTTGACTTAGCCATTCCACTTTTAGGTAACTATTCTATATTTTTCATACATTCCAAACTTTTCCAAATTTAACTCTCTAGAGCTCTGTCCTTTAACGCCCATTTAAAACACAAAATGCTAATGCTCATCATGTAGTGTAGCCAGTACTTTTACAGTCACAATCATCACAAGAAATGAGCATGAGTCAATGGAAGAAATCGACTGGAGGAAGATCGCATGGGAGAGAGGTCATGAGGGTCAAGAGAAGGAAGCGCACAGGAACCAAGCAAGGCAGAAACGAAAACAGAGTCAAGGATAAATAAAAGGCAGGAAGGATAAACCTCGGAGACAGAAGTATGATGGAGGAAGGAAAAATGGAAACAAAGATGCAAGGCAGAGGGAAACTAACTGAATAATTTTTTTAGCAGTACATTTGTTTTTAATTTTGGTGGAATACAGTTGGACATAACATTGTTCCATGTTTAGATTTGAACATTTTCACGACCCTGTATCATTTTTGCTTTCATTCCACAATCGTCTTCTTATTGGACTATATCCTAATAATACCTTAAACTTGAGGAAACTGAAAGTTTGGGGATTTAACATGACAAGGGCTGCGAATACTTTTCAAGGTAATGTAGGAAGCTCATTACAAACTCAGTGGTGTTGGGAAGAACACAAACTAAACACTTTTGGACCTGTCAACAGACATTTAATCTCCCATAGGACTGAGGAAAAATTAATTTTAATGAGCAACCACATTAAATACAGGAAAGTATTCCTGCATTTAATGTAAATCTCATTCGTCTACACATTCCTCTCTGCTTCCTTCACTTCCTTGTCCAGCTTCTATCTCTCTTACTCTATCATTGTTCCCTGAGGGTTGAAAATGCTAATTCCTTCAAAGGGGTCTCAGGATTTTGCTTGCCTCAGTAAGTTTCCACTCCAAGTCTGGCTTTCGATATATTCTATTTTGTGATATATTTTCTTCTTGTCCGTGATGGAGTGTAAATTGCATTCTATAGGAAACGATTCAACTGCAAATATTTCTCATGCTCAGAGTTTGTGTGTTGAGCACCCCCCCACACACAGGTGTCTCTTATTTTCTCTGTTCTTTTTTGCTCTTCTCCCTCCATCACTAATAGGGATGCATGCCCAGCCATCTGTGAAGGACAAGGGAACCTTTTGGCTGAAACAAATCGCTTTGGAGCAGGTCTGCAGCCCCCTCCGTGTCCCCCCTTTTCACCCGTGCACACAGGCTAACACGTGTGAACACATGCTGTCCCTCTCCTCCAGGGGTAACAAGGGAAGCGTCTGCACTGGGTCCATCAAAAGTCAGCCAACTGAGCCACCAGTCTAATCCCTACCAGCAGCCCACATGTGATGCCAGGTTCTAATTAGACCCATAAAAAAAGTCCCCCGTTTTCTTGAGTGGAGACTCTGGTGAGGGATCTACCAAGTCCTCCATGACCCTCTATTGCCTAAATAGAACAGTGTATCTTTGTGAACTAGTAGGGCAGAACTATTATGGACTCTGAAACGATCACCAACACTGACCCTCTTCCCAAATGAAAACAAAGCAGGACTCTGCAAATATGCTTACCTCGTAAAGTTAGCATTCTGGTTTGCAGCATTCTGCCATGCTGCATTCACAGGCATCAATGTTTATGTCATAGTCTAACACATTTCAGAATCCTAATGTAAACTTCTCATCCCTGTAGTGGCAACATCATGCTTTAGTAATAATTTCTTCATAAGGAAGCATATTTTCTTATGTTATTTTTATTTAAAGTCCTGCTCTTCATGTCCACGATTTCAAACTTTCGCTCTAAGTTTAACTTAACGCTCTTTTTTTTTTTGTTTGTTTTGTCCCAGTCTAACATAAACATTATTAAATACAGGCCATCTAATTAGTATTGCTGTAGGCTATGATTTCAAATCCTGCACTGTTTGTCTTGAACCTATATCAGTCGACACAATCAAAAGACTTAGAACTTGTTGAAATTCTTTTAACATTTATTAGATTTTAACAGACCTATTATAAGCAGCTTTCAAGTATGATGAATGACAAACTATTTATTTTTGTGTTTTAGTGACATAATACTTTATGTTCATATTCATATCACTCTTTAGACTCCACTATATGGTATGGAGGGCCAATATATATGAAATAATTTGGAACCAATGTCAATTTTAACATTAAGTTCAAACTGTAAAGGTGTTTCAAGGTATGCTATGAATTATGTAAGGTGTAGCAAGTAAACTAGAAAAAAATCTTGAATTTCTTAATCAACACAACAGGAAGTGCTTCTAATTTGATAAGCCAGCAGTGTAATGACACAACCAGCTTCAAAACAAGAGAATAAGATGTAAATCTTAGCTAAGTCTCTGGTTTTGCAATCTAAATTCAATTTGAGTCTAAAACTTGATCCTGCATCTCTGGGAGGGACTGAGAAGGCGATCAAAGTTGATGGGGAGGTGGCTGGAGCTAAATACAAGGCAAACCTGAAAGAAAATCAGTGAGGTGCTGGCACTGCCGAAGACTCTGACAGAGATTCCTCTTCAGCAGGACAAATGCCCTTAAACTACAGTGAGAACTTCAGATGAATGGTTTTGATCAAAGAATGTTAGTTGTCTTTCCGTGACCCAGGCAAAATCTCATATGTCGGATGAAAAATTGTAAAAAACTTACAAGGTACTGTAGCTATCTGCTCCCTAAATTTGTGTAACTTGAAGAAAGTTCAGCCTCCAAAGCTCTAATTCACATACACTCGTTATCAATGACGATAATGGAAGGTTCACCAAAGTTTGCCCTGCGACATACACCGAACTGACACTTTCAAAATTATACACACCGGAGCATTGCAACAGCTGGAACAATGATCTATCAATAATCCGTCACTCTAAGCGATTATATCACTTCATGGACACTGATTTGTTTTGTTTGAGGGTCAGAGAAGCCACTGAAGTATGTCTGAGTCATTACAGCTGTTTGGGGTAACAATTTAAAATTCTTATATTTTTCAGTGACACACAGTTGGCGACCAGACTGTCCAACTAAACTGTCTGCCGAGCTGTCAGTAGGCGGTAAAACTCCACTGATCAGAAAATGTGACTACTTTAGCTTCAGAGGCTGACGAGAAGCAATAACAAAGAGATTTACAACCACTATCTTCAATAAACAGGACCAATACACTGTAAATCGAGACAAGCCCCTAATAGCGCTGGCTCTTCAGAGTTCTTGCTGACAACTGTGTCGCTGATGGTGTCCCTACGAATGTGTGCGTGCAACAGCTGTGTCCAAGCCTACTAATGTCCTGACTGACCTTGCTAAATAAAAGCCACTAGATTGAGTCCTCCGCTCCCCCTGTCCATTGACAAGGCACTGAGGCTTGAAGTATACATTTGTGCGCCGCATTACACCCTCTAATAGGCAGTCAGTCAAAATAACACAGCGCCTGAAATGTCAGCATTTACCTTCGTAATGACCGAGCTTCCAACAAAATTAATAGATCCTGAGGCATGACTTTCAGTGTCTTTTCTTCTGCAACAACCAGATGCCTTAAAACCACCACCAAACCCACACTTTTTAAATATATGCATGTTTGTACATAAGCACTGTTTGCAAGTTGATCTCATTTAAATGTTTTTTGGTTTTCTTAGTTGGGGTGTTTAGCAGTATCAAAGCATCATATAATTAGATTTTTAAGGGACACTCCAGATAGAAAATGTTGGAAATAGTGTGCAAATGCCCACTCTACTTACAAGTACATAAAAATTGTACTTATAATAATTGATTATTGGTATTTATGCATTTCTATTCAATTTTTTTTTTTTTTTTTAGTGCTCAAATATTGGCTCTCAAATGTTTTTGGACTCATATCAAAGTGGGCAAATACTTAAGTACTACCCTATCTACTGCTCTTTTAAAAGAGCTGTTTTAACATAGATTTTTTCTGTTCTGTGTTTTGTCATAAGGAAATAAAAACATTACTTAACATTAGTACGTTGAAAAATAAGACATTTCCCACTGCGATTGTCCTTTGATTAGTTTGAAGTGAGGATCAGTCAGCTCAAATAAGACATTTTGGCTGATCCATGTCATCCTTATTCAGCTTATAATATATATTTTTCTCTAAGTTAATGGAATTCAGTCAATATCAAAATTTATTTTGGGTTCTGCAAGTGGTACTTATCAAACAGTAATATGCTTTGTTTGCATGAGACCGCTGCCTGGAAACATCTAGTATTTTAGGCTATTGATTTAGGAGCTGTATATAATCTTGCCTCTTGTTGACAGGTTGCAGAAAGGCACAAATTGGCATATCAGTATGTAGAAACTTCAGAGCACTTTGATGAAAGATAGTATTGGTCATGTCCAGTGAAAACTGCACATTTTATTTAATATTTAAACAACCAACATTGCTTTGTAAATGCTAAATGTATTTAGAAAGTTAGCTGAACATATCGGGTGACTTTATGCTGATAAATAAGACTCTTTGTTCTGCCAGTTGATATATGTTTTGCTGACTATTGTTTTATACCAACAGCACCGCAAAAGCCCATTAAAATCTTTTTTTTTTTTTTTTTTCTTTTTCTACTGATCTAACTTTTCAAACCTCTAATGCTTTCTAAAACTTAGTCAACAACTTAATTCCTGGTTGCTTACATTCAGTGATCACATGCATTAGGATCGACTGCCATTAGACTGACAACAGAATGCATTTAGGTGTGTTCACGGGTCAGTTGCAGAATGCAGCATCTGCACTCAACTTCTGCACTGCTGCTCCCACGTACACAATAAAATAAAATGTTAATGAATGCTAATGAAATGGCTAATTGTGGATTCTGTGCAGTCATGTGAAGCTCACTCTCTAGGCCTTGTTGTGCGCCGTTTATCACTCTTGAGAGTTCTGGTGGTTGTGGTGGGGATAAGAGGGCTAATAAACATTAAAAACAATGAAACAACAAATTATTATGCATGCGAACTGAGGGGCAACTTTACCTGCTGTTCAGAGGTGACATTCCCATGCGCTTGTTTCGGAGATGATGGTGATTTTAAATTTCTTTTTCCTGACATGGAAAGATGGAAAGGTAGCTTGCAGTAGGCTGGCCAGCGGCGATTTTTCACCTCAGCAGCAGTCTTCCTTGTCATTCCCGACAGAGACAGCCGCCGAAGCCTTCTAAAGCTGACTAAAGCTCGCGGCTGTCTTTATCTCCCTCGCCCGTGAGTCCAGAGTGCTTTCAGGCAGTGATTAGTGAGGCAGATCCCACATGGGTCACCCCTTTTGCTGGAGGAGATCAACGCTAAAGATTTGAGGCATCTGGGCACCTTTGTAGTAGGAGCATGTGAGTGACAAGAAAGGAGAGGAGAGGTGGACGTTATGGAAAGTGAGGGGAAGAGAAGACAGGCAGATGGAGAAGGGGTCTGTGTTGGAACAGACGGAGATGAAGGCTGTATGATAAGTTTGCTCAGGAAGTGGAACTGTTCTTTGTACGGGGATGAAAAGCCTCCTTCATGCAGCTGCAGTATTTTTGAACACCTGAATACAAATAAGTAAACATCCACCCAATGCCTTTGAAAAACTCTGCATTTCGAGGCTCTTTTTATAATACTTGCTTGACGTAAATCTAAAATATTCTCTTTTTGGTGGGTTTGTTTCTCTTTCTCCCTGAATAAGCTTGTTTTTTTTCTATCCACCTTTTTCCATGAGTCAGGTGAGACAACAAAAACTACTTTCTCATTTCATGTAAATATAGCTACAGATGCCTCAAACTAACCTTGTTGTATCTCACTAAAGCTTTGTGGGGTCTGAATGCTAACTTTAAAAAAAAGTATTCATATTTTTCGGTAAGACAACACTTTCTATGCTGAGCATTTTTTCCATCAGTCTGTCCATCAATTCGATTAAGATTTTCACTTAGAACAGTTTGTGGTATTATAAAAAGGTGATGATGATGAACTGTTTCCAAAATGTTCTGAAACATGAAAGGGGACCAAACGGTACAGAGGAATAAAAGTACAGTAAAAGTAGAATCAGTTTTCATTTTACCAGACAGTCCATCTGACATGAGTCGACAATCTACAACCATCAGTTGAAACATAACTGAAATTTACTTGGGATTTAATTGAAATCCTGACTCCTGCCTAAACGTTTTATAGATTAGCCACACCTCCACCACATGACAATATCACAACTTCCCAACAAAGACAGTGTCCCTCAGTAGGCAGGATTTGTGCCTACTGTGTAACAGCTGTAAAAATGTGACATATGCGCTGGGAACTTTGCACAACCTCAATACACATATGGTCCAAATATGACTGCAGGAAGCCCTATTCACAAAGAAATTATGAGTCTGTCCAGAGCTGAGAGTTTCATAAGATGTTCTACGTTCCTTTGTGACCTCCAGATGAGTCGGTGTTGCCCTCTTGAAGTAATTTTGGTAGGTCAGCCAGTTTATTTTGAGATAGAAATTGAACACTAAAGTCTGAGACAACTTACACCTGCAAAAACATAGGTGATAGTCTTCATCTCACAATATAATCATTAGTCTGTGATGTAAAAATCATAAACAAGATAAACAAATATGCAGTATTTGCTACCATTTTTACTCTTATAAACATTGTGTGACTATTTAAAGATAAGTTTGTGTGCATGCACTTTAGGGTGGTATGTGCTGCTTTTCTTTTTAATTACTTATACTTTATACTCACAACTGAAATGTAGTGCAAATGCATTTGGTAGCTACAGAGATATTTGTTTAGTTGTTCCTTCGCTGCAAAGATAAGCAGGCACTGAAATTGGACAGAAGCATAGAAACTGAAACAATGTGAAAATAGTTTAAATTGCATTGGAATGAGGTAATTCCACTGTATTTTCCTATGTTTTTTTAAAGGCCTTTTTCCTATCTGCATTCATGCAACTATTTACTGTTTTGTTTATCCAATTCCAAGTTAGAGTAAAGTTTAACCAAAGTGCTTTATAAAAATAAGATAATTAAAAGACATAAAGCGAAAAATAAAAACAAGTCATAAAGTGGAACAGAAACATTAAAAGCAACATTCCAACTTACACAGTTCTAAAGGCCACTGGGGAAAATATTTATTTATAAAAGAGCCTTAAAACCTGGAGTCTGAAAATCAGAGCTGCATGGTGGAACAGTTGTTGCCTTGCAGCAAGAAGGTCGTGGGGTTCAATCATGGCCTGGGGTTTCTCTTGCACTGAGTTGCCAGGGCAACCCTCCCCACAGTCCAAAAACATGCTTAGGATATTTGGTCTCTAATATGTCATAAGTGTTTGCATACATTGATTTGCACTAATATGTCTTTCAAAAATGAATCTTTGACTGCACCAAAGGCTATAGGGCAGAGTTTTCATGCTCTTTTTGGCAAGCTACCCAGGGTGTACATGGATGTACCATTAGCCTTTCACCCAATGACCGCTAAAGATAAGCACCAGAACCCCATGACAAGCAGATAATAGACAAATGGACCAGTAACAAAATAGGGATGCTTGTCTAATATTTGAAGGCAACTTGTTTGAAAGTTTTGTGGAACAACATGATTTCTTAAGTTTCTTCCTGGTTGTTGGGGCAATTAAAAGCACTAAGTAGGCTAATCTAAGGAAAATTAGGCTGGAAAATAAACTAAAAAAGGTATGGTGGAGCAAAACCATTTAGACATTTGTAATGATGGTATCATGTTCAGAGGGGACATCAAGGGAAATCCTTTAATAGCATTATTCTTCGACTGACGTTAAGGGATCATAATTTTTTCTAACACCATCATGAAGACGAAGGCCCTCCATCTAATTATTAATCTGCCTCTAAGTCTCTTTCAAGCAGGGCCTCCAAAAGGAGGCTCCCAAGAGGCGTCCTGACCTTAAGTAATGGTTGGAATGTGCACTGGTGTATTGCTTTTTGTGTCTTCAACACAAGAGACTAGGACATTGCCTACATTACACAAAACTAGGTGCTAATCCATCTCACTCTTTACCCGCCATTGCTCATGAAAAAGACACCAAAACAATCACCTCACCTTTTTCTGGGTGAGAATCATGGCCTTAAACAGGAGGGGATTCTTGCCCCCTCATACTACCTCTGTAGAACAACCAAATTGATGTAATATCAGCGCCCCATCATGATCGTGGAATCATATAGACGGCTTTGGTGCCTTATAGTCTTTAGCTTTGAAAATTATAGACCATGAATGATTCAAAGATCTTGACAAATCAAAGATCTTTGAATCACTGAGACAAAGTGATCCCTGTTCCAGCCATGTCTTGCTTGGAGAAACTGGAGTATCCTCCTTACAATCTGAATTTTTTGATGCAGCGTTAAGGGGAAAGGGCGTCATTAGTATTTCAATCAAACTCTGGGATAGGAATTACTAATCTCACAAAAGCAGCCAAAATAAGTGCCACTTAACCCATATAACTGTAACTTAACACATAAAATTGATATGCTTCAATTTATTAAAATCAGAGTTAATTTAATATTTGCCAGGCTTTTGCTTTGTCCTTATTATTGCTAATTATGCTCATTACAGTGTCACTCAGCCACTCCCAATGAATATGGCCACATGCTCCTTCTATTTTAGCTGGATAAATTAAAATCTTTGCCATTACGTGGTAATGAAAAAAAGTTCTTCCATTACAGTGGAGTAACCAGCCATCTGCCTTTATGCTGCTGGATGAAACTATTTCGCCTTTAAGACAATGCCTCCAAAGAGAGAGAAGGCGAGAAATATAAGTGGGAGAGGGGAATCATTAGGGGGCACTTATCCGTATGTTTGATAAAGATAAGTGACGTCCCATCTATTGGTTGTTAATGAGATCTTCTGCAATGAAAGATGTATGTTGCTGTGGCGTGGAGAGCACTAGTGGGAAATGAGTGCTGAAAGGGGCTGTGGAGGGAGGCACTTTATCAAGTATAATTGCTGCCTTGTACACACTACATCCCCAAAGGCTCTGGGTTTCTCCACAGACATTAAGATTCTATCTCCTTTAGGTTTTTTTTTTTTATGTCACTCATTCTCTATCTTCCATCCTCTGTCTTTCCCTCTCCTGACCCATGCCTGCTCTTTCTACAAAAGTGCCTCCCTTATTCTGGCCTTAAAAATTTAATAAATCAACATTTTGCTGCTTACACTCCAAAAACAACCTTAGTCAAGAATGAACAGAGTGACTTCCTCTTCACTACAGGTCCCCCGTGTTCCTTTTAGTTTCATGTATGTGGAGGCTTTTTGTCTTTGCTGTGCATTTATTTCTGGGAACAAAGTTAACTGAAACAGGAATAGCAGCTTTTCTGCCTATTTTTTTTTTTTAAGGTGTATTTTTTTGTTTGTTTCAGGAAGTAAAAGGTACATGTTTGGAACATATATTTTTAGCAATGAACAGGTAAAAAATGGAAAAGTTTCAACATTTTCACATTTCAACTCCAAACAATGCAATTAATGGAAATCTGTGACAGACCAAATCTAAGCTGAGTGTAATTGTAAATTAAAAGTGGACTGATGAATGTGTTTATTTATTGGATTTTAAATAATATCTACAAAGTTTGATACACTTTCATTTTTCCCCTTTTATTCTGCAAAATTAAAATTCAGGGCAGAGTCTTTCAAAAGTGGCTTAAATAGCAAACAGTGAGTCCACATAATGTGTGCAATTTATTCTCAGTATAAATAGTTTTTAGTGGACAAACGGCATCATGATGACCAAGGAATACAGCAGACAGGTCAGTAATAAAGCTGTGGAGACATCTAAAGCAGAATTGGGTTGTAAATCAATACCCAAGCTTTGAACTTTTCACAGAGAACCACTCAATCTGAAAATGGAAGGAGTATGGCACAACTACAAACCTGCCAAGACATGGGCATCCATCTATGCTGACACGCTAGGCTATAGGAGCATTAGATAAGGAAGCGGGTTAGAGAAAACTCTGAATCTGCAGAGATCCAGGTTCTCCGGTGTGAGAATCTGTTGACAGGACAACTGTTTGTAGTGACCTCCAGTACCATGACCTTTTAAGAATGGCAGGAAGAACGTAATAATTTAATGAAAGTCATGATCCTGTCAACACTATTTGTTTTATTTAAGCTATTTATAGAAGTCCAGATTGAAATGTAATTGAGAATAAGTGGCAAAAAAAATTGCCATCCAATTTGAGCTTGAGCGGTTATAAAAACTAATTTTGACACAGTTTTCAGCTGATATAAAAACGATGACTTTTGTTGATAAGATGTCAGTTCCTTAGTCTGATAATAGTGACATACTTCAATGCACAGTTCTATTTATTGCAAAAAAGTAGTCAAACAAAGCGTGCCACATTTCTCATACTTCAATCATTTTAATTTCAATTCAGAATTAAATACAAGTTTGTGGTGGTCTGTCACATAAATAACAGATACAGTACCATAAATTTTATTGTGTAAAGAATCTGCTGTTTGTTCATTAGCTGCTTATAGCATGTTATGTGAATCTTATTAATTTGGACTCTGCATCATCTTCAATAATTGCTTCTGAAGGCAACCTCTATAGCACCACCAGCACCTTTAGCAGCATAACCTCATGCCCATTCAAAGTACAGTTGGATCCCTGGCACCCCAACTAAAGCATTTCAAATTGACTGTCTGTGTTGGCAACAGGGGCAATCATCAGCTAGTCAACACAAAATTCCTGGCACATCGGTTCTGTGCAGGTCCTCCAGAACTGGGAAGGTTTTGGCTATTGCCAGAGCTGTTGAAATCGGTACATTATTTGGAGTCTGGAGAATGACAGGAATGGTAGTATTTGAACATGCTCTGTGGTGCCATGCATCTGCAACCACAGATAGCAAAAAGGAGAAAAGGGTACAGAAACAGGATCTGTTAACTGAGATAATACAATTATTTATGAAAAGGCTTGAGTAAATGGTGCATAGTCCCTTCAAATATTTGCTCTGACAGAGGCTTTTAGACTAACACTTTCCTCTTTATTTAAGAAAGAAACTAATTTTTATTTAAACTTTTAAACAATCATTCTAAGGTGAGGCAATGTGAAGCAAAGTGGACCCACTTCCTTGCTGTTTCTGAATTGTCCACTTAGGCACTTGAATGCACTATATAGCACTAAGAGATAGTCTCCCCCCAGTAGTAGCATGTGCAATAAAGCTGTCTTTTAAAACTTTTGTTGCCAACTTTAAATGGTAAGGTGTTTTGTAAATTTTCAACAAAAGTAAAAAGGTGGCACCACATAAAATATTTTGCTCTTGAGTAATTTCTTTGACAAGTCTGTAACTTTTATTTGAGTAAAAACATATGAAAGTAGTGCTGCTCTTACTTGACGATAATTTCTGGGTACTCCTCGCACCCCAAGTAGCAACCACTAAAGCTTTAGAATGTGCAATAATTTCTTTGGAGTAACATTATATGCTTGCATGTTGAATTAATTGTAACTATTGCTCTACAGAGTTTTACTTATGCCCTTAAATCTCTCTTCCTAAGGAAAAACACACAAAAAATACCTTTCCTCATATGTACACTTCGCCCAGTTTCTTGTCACTTCCACATTAATAGCGTTTCATTTTGCTGCAGAACAAATGCTGTTAGGCGGCTGAAATGAGAAGCTTAGTGCAGTGCCAAATCATGTCGGCAGCATGTCCAAACAAACAGGGCAGGAACTGTTGGCCAACTCTTCCTACAATGGGCCTGCCTATCTCTTGCAAGTGGGTACCTAGCTCTTCTAGAGGCTGCCAAAGCCACTTCAAATGGTCCCCACTTCACACTGGATCCTTCAGAACAGGTTTGAGCATCATCCCAAGATTGGGGCTAAGCTTATAGAGGGGCCAGCTTGTAGGCTTCCCACAAATATCCAAAGCCTTTGTACTCCACTATGAAATGGAAATCATTCAGGTTTCACTTTTATTAGTTGATGAATTTGAGGTAGGTCTTATGAGAGAGGTTGATGTTTAATGTCATGGTTTGTCATACCTGTGTTTATCCTCCTTCTCATTTGCTCTTAAGGCCATCTGATGTGTCAGATTAATGTATACACAATATATGTTTGATGATGTACTCAAAATACAGTAGATCGACACTCTTGTTTGGAATACTTGTTCATCAAAACTCTAAATTGTATTTTTCTTCTTCAGTTTTACAAACTAAATATGTTTCATAAATCCCCCACTTTGAATACTCTCCTAAAGAAAATCTTAAACAAAAAACATAAATTATATTAAGACACCTTCATGAGTATGTATTATCCAGCAGATCTCTAGTGCACTTGAGAGACTTCTCCATGTTTCTTTTGTTTCCAGGAAACTGCTGCAGGAACAAGTGACATCAAAGGCAACTTTGTGTTTTGCTGCAGGAAGAAATTAAAGCATCTTAATGTAGGTCATGTGTTCCTTCGCGGGTCACAGATCAGCGTGATGTAGTTAGAGGGAATGGGCTTTTTATGTGGTGACTTCCTGGTGGATGTACTGAGAAATCACCTGCTACACCTGCATTAACAAAGCCATGTCAGTCTCGCCCACACAGACAGACCGGGGGAAAAAAAGGTATAAATATATTTTTTTTGTATTCTCAACAATATTTAAGGTTTGAATATTAAATTATCAGAAGTCACGATCCCAAAAGTAATAACACAGATACATTTTGGATATTTATTTTTAAGAATTTAACTTAATAAATATCTAGTGGACATGGAGCAAGTTGTTTTGTTGGGTTCGTTTCTGGACTCCTGTTCTGAACTGCAGATGTGTTGTTGAAACATTAAAATCACACCCATGGGCTTTCTGCAACACCAACAAGCCGTCCTCCTGTTACCATCAGAAATGGCTACAGGAGGACTGCTGACTGGCCATATTCTCCAACTGATCAGGTAAGAATATTTTCAATATTTTCAGTTTACAGATAATTTGAGTTTGTAGTGATACTGAAGTTACTGCAGATTTTCAGGTGTTTCATCACTGTCCACAAGATTTTGGTGTCTAAGAACCACAGCTATATGAAAGACATGGAACCTGCTCAATTCGCCAACCTTTACACTGAGTAAGTCATGATTTAGACTTTCTCAGTTGAAAGGTTTGTCGTCTCCTTGCTATTTTTGCAGTGCGACTCAGGTGAATTCAGACAGGAAGTCATTTTAGTTGGGGCTATGGTGGAGTTTGTCCTATAATTGACTTGTAGGAGCCCTGTCTCATGACCTTCTACAAGATGCTTCAACTGCTAGTGGTGGTCATGGAGTCTGGTGGTGTATGGCTGCCTCAAGTTAGTCCCTGACTCACCTAGCAAGGTAGTCACAGGCACACATTGGCTGTCTTGATTAAGTCCAAGGAAGCTTTTTGGGAGTGATGCGAGTATGTATGTTTCCAGGAAACTGCTGCAGGAACAATAAGCCAGCCATAATATTTAAGAGTAAGCAAAAATCTGAAGTTATACATAAAACCGTTTTATGTAAAGGTACTAAAAAAAAACACAATGACTACTATGAAATGAAATTTGTTTTCTAGCCTGCTCTGTGAAAATGACTACAGGACACAAATGGTGTGAAAAATAAACCTAAGTGTCTAGTCTGACAGTTCAGCCAGAATAAGCCTCATGAAACACATGCAAAACTGCTCTGGTTCAGCTTTTAGCATTTGCATTTTCATAAATACTCATCAGACATTACACTAATTTCTAATTTCTTTGATTCCAAAGTGGAATAATATCCTAGAATTTTAAAGTTGATTGTCAGTAATAGAGATCAAAATGTGAAACTCGTTTTCTGTTTCAGGTGAATGTGCTTGGAACCTATTCTCATGGCTTTCATAACAGTCTTCCATGTTTTCAGCTTTTCTTTAAAGACTAGGAGTGAAGATATGCAGATTTTTTTATGTATTTATTTTTTTTGATGGGGGTGGGGTAAGTCAACTCAGACAGGAACAAATTTAAATGGGCCTCGCACTGAAGAGGTTAGCAACCTATGGATCTCTATATTGTCGAATCTCATTCGTTGGAAATTAATTTACTCCCCATATTGGATGGCTTCCTAATTATCAATTTTGTCATGTATTACAGTGACCTTTCTGACCTCCATTTAGAACCGAACCAATCGGAGTGGGGTTAATTCAGCTGACGATAAATTTGGCCCAATAATTTTTGCTCCCCTCCCATGGGTGACTGAGTCACTTTGAAGCGAGTAAATGTATTTCCAGCCAGCCCGCGTCAACATGTTACCTCGTTTTACTGTCTCTGTTAATAGAACACATTCATCAAAACCACTTTGCATATTGCTGTGCTTCTAAATACAGCACTAATGATACTTTGCTAAAATGCATTCTCAAGCAGCTTCCAAACCATTAGATTAACACAAATGGAAATTCTCCTAATTTATTTTGTGCTTTTTTGTTAGGTGAAATTTTGTGTTCCCCAACGTGACACATCATCCTTTATGAGGCTTCGGCATAATATATCATCCCCCCCGACCAGATTAACTTCTAAATAACATACCCCTGACAGCCTTTTCTATAAAATAGAGCAAATCTTCATTAAATTATGCATGCAAATGGAGGACAATGAAAAATTAAAAGAAATTGCCCACATTTCTAACAAGTAAAGGTCAGCACTGTGTAAACTTTAGATCGTAATTCCTTCCCAGGCTAAAATAGCTCAGCAATAGGGCTGCTGCCTGAAGAAAAGACTGACATCAGTTTGGATGTGTGCATCTCACAAGAGCACACTTAAATGGAAGGCCACAAGTTTCCTCCCGAGTACATTTTCTGCTGAACAGCCAATAGCAATTGTCTTTGAAGGCAAAGTACAATGGAGAGGGGAAACAAAGCTTTGCTCCGCTCCAACCCAAGAGTAAGTAGGTAGGCCTAAACAATGACAGAATGTCCTTGAGTTATAAATTTATAATATCCGTCAGGTGGAAGTGGGAGACAGCGGTTTCTGATTGGCTGTGGTTATAAATCATTCATTAAACTTCACATCAATAATTAATATTCCAACCTAGGCTGAATCCTTTATGTAAATACTGTCACACGTTGGAAGGTTACTATTGTAAACTTGCATAGGCAGCACTTTGTGAACTTTTGATTGCGAGCTTAGAGACTCGTGTTTATCTTTGCTATCTTTTCTTCTTTTTTTCTTTTTGCCTCGAACTGGTGAGGCAGTAAACCACAAGGACAAAAACCTGACTGAAATCAAAAGCTTAATTAATCATAGGCTTAGGAAATGCAGAAAACAACTTAATATATACCAAAAATACCTAACGAAACACAACTGCATAAGCTCATAAATTCTTTAATTTAATAATTTGTATTATATTTTAAATGGAATGGTATGCCATTAAGTTTTTTTTTATGTATATATAACTGTTGCGCATGCTTGTGAAGGCTCCTTACAACACGGATCAGTTTGTTTGATGATCTCACAATTTGAAGCAGAATTTATGAACAGCATCTATGATGCTGTTCATAAATTCAGGTTTGACAGGGTTTAATAACTCAAACAGCATCTATTCATGAGTTTTTGGGTATTAAAATTTAGGAATGGATATTTTATTTTACATGACTTAAAAGCATAAAACATGGCCTCAAAGCTACATACTGTTCGGTAGTAGTCATGGTATTGTTAAGCCATGATAAAATTATGGATAACTCCCATTATAAACAATCTGTACCAGAGCTTTTGTCTAATCATACATGGCTTGTGAAACTTGATTATATAGGCCACGCACATATTTTTTGTGATCTAAGAAATTAGTAACCAGAACATTGTTGAGTGAAATGCTGCACAGTCGCAATTCTAAACAAACCATGTAATACGAAAGAAATATGTATATTTTTCATTGCATTTTAAAGCGACTGAGTTTTCAAGCATATGTGTAGCACTGATGTAGTAAAATTCAACAAAGTATTAGATCTGGATTCCTTGAGTCTAATTTACGGCTAAAGGCTGATGCTTATTGACTAGGGCTGGCACCGGGAATTTCAAAACATGCTGATTGGGAAGTTTCATAGCTGCAGCAACTTTTGTCAAGCTTTTGTTCAGTATATATGTGCCATGCACACCAGAGCTCACAGTCCAATCAATCACAGCTCATTAGTGACAAGAAGAAGGCTCCTGAATCAAGACCATATGGCTGAGGCAGAGAAGTCCCAGCATCCCCGCCCAGAACCTGCAGAGGAACAACTGCTGGGTTGTTTCTTTACACAAATGGAAACACAACAACAACTTTTAGTAACTTCCTAATTTGTGTTATTATTATTATTATTATTATTATTATTATTTTGCACTCAAAACCATCACCCAATTTCTTCTGGAATGTAAACTTTCAGGACGGCTGTTTGTGACAGCATTGCCACCTGAGTCACTGCGACAAAGAAGCTTCATGAACTCGCCACACCTGGATTCTGTTTGGTAGCCATATGGTAATAACACTTCATCAAAAGATTCTCAAAAGTAGGTTAGCAATAACTTTGACAGTGACTGGATGCTTGTCTGTGGTGAAACATGAGCAGACTGACCAAGTGGTAAAACGAACTGGGGGTAGAAAAAAAAGGGGGAAAAAGTAAGTCAGTTGCTTCCTACAAACAAAATGTTAGTGCTGATTTAAGTTTGGAAAACTTTAGCCGTAATTGACAGTGGAGGAATTCAGCATTAGAGGATCCTTACACATTGGCGCTGAGAGAAAATTGCTTGAAACATTTTCCTCCCCCCCTTCATTTTCTACCTTAAAGGGTTTGTATAAATGTGCTCTCTCTCCAGTTGCCGCTGCTCTTTGATGCTTTGATCCTGCTCAACAACATTTAGTCTCCACATACATTTTCATGGACAGAACTGTAATATCATTGATTCACATTCCCATATCTGCCTCCTATTTGTGTAGCCACTTTCATCTCCCATTCCATCAACACTTCCAGTGCTTCAGCGGCAGCCACTTCAGCTTTCCCAGACAGACACGAGTTGGTGCTCTTGTATCCTGTAAAAACGCTTTGGGAGGTGATAATAAGGGCCGAGAGCAAAGCACATGACTGCAGACCAGCACTTTTGTCATGTTAATGCGTCCGCATATAACGCTCTGCAAATAGGATTTACTGTACAGGGCCCCCCTATGAAATGGAATTGCAGTCTCATAAAATGTACTTTTAAAGGAATTGTGTGGGGGAACTCTGGGCAGTAAATTAAACTCCTCTGGCAGGATTAGATAGAGGAGGGAGAGAGGGAGAGAAGAGGAAGGGGGTAGGTGGATGAGTATGTGGGGCGGCTACAGAACTCCTGCTTGCAGAGGTCATGGATCCTCTGTAATTCAGCACCTCTCCATTTCAGCTTTTATTTCATTGCCCCCCTCCACATCCCTCGAAACAAATGTCTACACTGAATCCACAACATAGAATTCATAAAAATTCAACAACCCAAACTATCTTGAATTTCAGTCGTGCGAGATTAAACGTGTACACATGCCTGTATGGACCTCAATCCTTTTGCACATTAAGTGAACAGTTGGACTCTGATTTTGGTGAGGAAGCTTAAGTTGCCTCTCACTCATGTCACATTTTGAAAGGTAAGGACCAATTTTGGAAGGATTCTCCACACTACCGACTCACAGAACTCCTCTCATTAAGTCACACATGCAGTGGCAGCTCAGCCACACTCCGGACAGAAATCATCCAGGAACTGAAGATGGCTCTGGACATTTTGCTGCAATTCAGAAACCGCTACTCTGCTTTCAATTCCTGTAACAAATACTAAATCCATTGACTTCTGCTGCTGTTTGAGAGTATGCAGAGCTCTGCCAAAATAACACCCATTGAGCATTTTCTTATTAAAATCACAAAGTTCAATGCATATTTTCAGAATTGGCTTTATTGGCAAACATTGATGCATAAATAAGGAACTTGATTTTAGTTTCATGCACTCACCGCAAACTGACTTTCAGTATAAATAAATGCTAAAAGAAATAAGATAATGGGTTAAAGAAACACTAAGTACACAAATCTGACTTTACAAACTACTTCTTTTTGTAATTTATTAATTTATTTACAAGAAAAACAAAAATGTCGGCTGTAGTGCAAATATGTTTTGTTTCACAGCAGAGTATTTTACAGTTTTTATTGCCCAGTATTTGGCTCCATTCATCTTCCCATCAACTCTGACTGACTGCCCTGTCGCGTGCTGAAAAAACGTAATCCTGCAGCATGGTGCTCCCACCCTTTTTCACAGTGGGGATGTTGCTTTCAGGGTGAAGTGCAGTGGTCGATTTTCACCACACAACATTTTGCATGTGGGTCTTAAAGGTTTAATTTTGACCATATGTGGGTTGTATCCACAGTGGCTTGTGGCAAAAGGTTCTCTAGGCTTTACAGAGCTCTTTCAAACAATTTCTTTCTTCTTCCCACATATTCATGCAGGATAGCTGAGTGAAAAGGACAACTAGCAGTAGTTCTGTAGAGATTTCCCACCTGAGTTGTACATCTCTGCAGCTCTTCCATAGGCCCATTGGCCACCTTTCTATTTCTTTGCTTGATCATTTGGCCATACATCATTAAGCAGATGATGAAGAAAAATAACTGAATACGACTTTTAGTTATTGTTTTCTATAACCTAACACTGCCCTCAACGTTATCCCTAACCTGTCTGCTGTGCTCTCTGTTTTTCATTATGTGGTTTGTTCTTTAATGTTCTCTTACAAACCTTTGAGGCTTTCACAGAACAACTGGATTTAAACTGAGATTAAACTACATAAAAGTGAACTGTTTACTAATTTAGGTGAAACCTGAAAGTAATCGCACAGACTTTTAGGAGTATCAGCTTAAAAAGATGCTCAATTCAAATGTACCTGACCCTCTTCTGATATTTGCAAGATATTTTAACAAACATGTCATATTTTCTATCCATCTCATTTATACTCTTTGTGTTGGTCTCTCACTTAAAATCTCCTCCATCTAAAAAAGAAACCATTGAAGCCTGTGGCTTGAAATTGACAATGTTGAAAAAAAATATGGAAATGTTCTAGTGACTAAATGTATGGTTGCATTGAATCGCTAGTCAAATGTAAAAGCAAAGGACAAAAATAAATACATGTGCAGCTCTTTTTTTTAATATGATGACATAAATGATCATTTAAAACAGATAAAAAGACAATCAGGGCTGAGCTACAGTGCATCAGCGAACAAAGGTCATTAAAATCTCTTAAAAAAAAAAAAGCACTTTGTTTAATTGCATTATAGAGATTTCTGCTTTTTTGGCTACTTTACACAGTAATATTATATGAAAACCAATTATACAATTTTCTGAACTAAAACTTAAATTATTTGCAGAGGTGGTTAGTGACTTGCTACATTTACTAGAGGAACTGTTTGAAAAAAAATAGGATTAGTTTTACTACACCACACTTCATGGTATAAAAACCTTAAAAGTGTGGTTTGATACCATAAAACCAGCCTGAGATACAGCTTCTACAACTGGACTTTTCTCGTCTCTGTGCCCTCTGATCTAATGGCGCTACAAACTCACAGACATATTGTGCATCTTTGCTTGAGGAAGTAATAACAAAAAATGGTCTGATGGGTAACATGTGGAGGCTGATAAATGTTTTGTAACTTGCTTTAGATTGATGTTACCACCAGTCTGGAGCTCAGCGGTCAGGAATGAAATGAGGGTCCTGCTGTAGAACCTCAAAGGAAGTTTCAGCCCCATGACATCTGGAGCTCAAATCTAAACGGGTCACACTAGCTGAAGCCTGAAAGATAGAGCAAATGTTTTGGACTGCAGCAGGTATGTAAAACTGCATGTGCCACAATTCAATAATTTACAAAGTCCTAAAATTGATATCTATGCATGTGAAAATGTGTGCATGTTAATGGAAAGCATTCCAGCATGGCCATGTACTCTTGACAAGCCCAAGTCATATTTTTTCTTACATTTTCCCAAACTTTCTTTTCCAAAAACATTTCTTTTTCCTACACCTCCAGTGTTTTTTTTTTAATTATTATTTTTTGTTGTTTCTTGCTCCCTCTTTACACAGTTTCTGCACTTTCATTCTCTTTACTACACTCCCCTCCTCCTTTCTATTTCATGCATCATTTCTCTGTTTAATTGCTGCTGGCTGAAATCTTCTCCATATTCCATGCAGCTCAGCATTCCTCCAGTCCTACACTATAGCAGCCTTTTGCTATTCAATTACCCCAATGCGGACAAAACTGAGCAAGGCGGACCAGAACTGTGTGGGCTCTCAGTCACTGAAACACCTCTCTGGACAGCAGCCAAACATTGGCGATAACAAAACGATACACATTCTAATTTGAACTTTAATGTGGGGGGGGTGGGGGGAACTACAGTAACTCATTTAGTTTTTGCTGCATTTTGCATTGCTGTTTGATTACATACACACACTCTGATCAAAGAGTATGCCTAAATATATATTTTGATTCATAGTCTTATTATTAAAGTTTTCTCCAAGATCTTCTATTGATCATGAGTGAGTCTGACTAGTCTGCAAAACCTTTTTCCAGCACAAGATATTCATAATGCACGAACTGCACAGATCATAGACCTGTCTTGGCTTGTGCAGTAGACAATAGCCATGATGGGTACATCCTTTCACTTGTCTCCATTCTTCCTTGTTTCATCTATCACTCTGGAGAAAGTCAACTCTGGACTCATCAGACCACATGGTCTTCCTCCATGGCTCCAGAGTCCATTTTTTTCGGCTCTCTTAAAAAATGAAGCCATTTTCTCTGGTTAGGCTCCTTGAAAACGACGGTTCCTTACTTTCCTTCCAGTTTTTAATAACATGTTGGACAGTTCTTAGGCTATTTTTAGAAATTTCTGCAGTAATTTCTCCTTAGATGTTTAAATGCTTGATGCGTTTCAGCACTTTGACCCTTCTTAAACAGAGTGACATTTTCTATGAAATAAGCTACTCATTGCATTGGTCGGGGTTTAAAAACTTGTTGCCAGCTGAAAGATAAATGCTTATGCAGTAGTTATCCTCTAGTAAGTTCATATCTATTTGCTTTGCTAAATGCAGGTTGTAACTGGGTATTTTTTTTGTTTCTTTTTTATTTTTGCTCAGGCCCCTTTTTTACACATAACCAGTTCAGGTTTAACTTGAGAGGTTTTAACTGCACCATAGTAGTGTGGCTTTTAAAATGTTCTTCCAAGGAGACCATTTGTTTATACTCGCTTAAATGTAACATCAAGCAAACATGACAATAACTGTATTGTGTCCCCTTACATCAGGTTTGGATCTAAATGGTTTCTCAAGCCTGGAATAAAATATGTTTCAACACAGATTGTTTTTATTCGTTGAGGAGAAATATGTCCAATTCATGTGTTTACTACTTCGGAGCACACTTGCTTAAAATCTTTATAGACACCAATAAGAAGCCAAGGATTAATTCATGGTAGTTTCCTTTTTGTGTCCAGAAATCTGGATGCCATTTCCATTAATGGAAATGGCATACAAGACAAGACAACACTTAAGACAACACTTCATTCATATACTTGGTAGTAACTCCCCATGTAATTCTAAATGTTTTTAAGTTCTTATAAAATGTGTCCAAGATTTAGAGATTTTCAAGCTTAAAGAATGACATAAAATTTGGGTTTAAATCTAGGAATATAAGACAGTGGATTTGGAATCCAGGGTGTGGCAAAACCTTTTTTAACCACAACAACCAAGCTGGTTGTTTCTAAAAAGGGAAATAATGATAAAAAAAAAAAGTTGCAAGCTTTTCATATGGTTGCTGATTATGTAAATACTGACAGCATATCCACTATTGTTAGGAGAAAAAGAAAAAGCACCCATTTTGAGTCGATAGACCATACAATTTTAGTTTGTAAGCTGAAGTTCTTGGGGGTTTAATGATTACGTCACATTAATGGATTAGGTCATATTTTGAAAACCAAATAGTATTTTTGAGTAGAACTCCATCAAGCTCTTTAAAAATCACTGAATGACTTAGCACCAAAATGAATTAAAGTTCTGCTGTTTTTGTATCAACCTTCCAGACCTCTCAGGTCTTCTGCTTCTAGTCTGCTATGCAGCCCGACAATCAGAACCAAACACGGAGAAGCAGCAATTAGTTTTTATGCACCACAAATCTGGAACAAAATTCTAGAAAATTACAAAGTTGCTGAAATACTGAGTTAATTTAAATCAAGGCTGAATCCCTCCTTGTTGAAGGCTGCCTTTGATTCCTATGATCTGGAAGATGGCTCAGTTTATTTGATATATATTTGCTTAATGATTTTAATGATGACATTTGACAAAATATAATGTTTATTGCTTGTTTCATAATTGGTTACTGTATTGTTTTTTTTAGATGGAAGGCACTTTGAGCTGCCTTGTTGCTGAAATGTTATCAGTGTTATCGGACCGCTTTTTTCAGTAACGAGTAATCTAACGCGTTGCTTTTTCAAATCCAGTAATCAGATTAAAGTTACTTATCAAAAATCATTTTGCGTTACTATGCGTTACTACCTTCTTTTCTTATTTAATTGTATTTCCTCTACGCGTCTTGTCGAGTGACCGACGTCTCTATGCGACAGAATGTAAACAATGGAGGGAGATGCGCATTTTGTTGGTGGAAAAACAGAAACTATTTTGAGTTTCTGTCGCCAAATCTGTGCTTTTTTTTCTTTTCTTTT
>CAEFZY010051802.1:0-59551 GCA_903066815.1 Brachyrhaphis roseni
TTTCAAAGAACACCTGAAACTGTTTATTAAAACTTCCCAGACATGTTCTCATTTTAACTAACTTTTTATTGTATCTTCTGTGAATGTTTGTTAATGTGATTTCTTGATTGTATGTTCATAATGTTTCTTTGTTGTTTGGGTCTTCCTGTCTTGGAACTACAGATGGAAATTAGCAATTATGTTATAATCTGGCTCATTTACAGTCTGTACAGAAGTATTGATTGTTCATTAATGTGCACTGTCCCTAATAAATAAACTGAAAAAAAATAATAATAATAAAAAACAGTTAAAAGATTCCAATGTCTTTTTCCATCTAATCAACATAATGTGGTGCTAAGATTACAGATTTATGTCGTCATCTCCACGGATTTACACATCTAGACACTTATAGACACATGAGAGTATTTTGGTCTTAATGTTTTCACCTGTGGTGAGAAAATTCCCAAACTTACATCTTGGATGTCAGTTTGGGAAAGATAAAAGTCAGCACTCTCACAAAATTCATGACAACTATAATATTTTTGTTGAATTTTCAGAGAGGACTTTGCTCAAAAGTCAAACCACTAGAAGGACTCCAATTTGTATTTTAAACGTATTGACATTAAATATTTCTGAAAAGTGTAAACTTGCCCCATTTTAGTTTAAATGTCTGTAGCAATAGCTACTTCCACAGTATGCAACAACTTAAGATAAACTTGTACAGAAAAAAACACGTTCCCGGAGTTAATTTTGAGTTCACCCTTCTCATGTTATAAATGAGTAATTACATCCAAAAACATTACTTTCAGGTCAAGCCAAAGTTTCTGAAAACCACGGGAATGTCACTTTATTTCACATCGTTTTTTATTTTATAGAAAAAGAAATAAAAAAAAAGCTCCTCTGGCTTAGGAAATCTAACAGCGACCTATAAAATTAATGTACTGTTGCACATCGGCTTGTTTATCATGACTTTTAATGAGGCCGCGTTTCTTTTAATCAAATCATCCGCCGTCATTAGTTTCCACACCGCCGAGCATGCATAAATGCTCAAATATGGCTTTAAATAGCCGCTATTTCTGGTTTCTGATTAAAAATAATAACTCTGCGTTCTCAGTGACTCCGATGTTGCTCTGTCTTTCTGGGTTTTTGCTGCTATAAAAGCTGCCACCTCACAGGATGCGCAGTTCCTCCCCCTCTGCGCTCCGGAGAACACTTGTGGAGAAACGCTTCTCAGGATGTCCGCGGCTCTGCGCGCTCAGCTCTTCCTCTGTCTTATTTCCCTGCTGTCAGGGACCGGACTCACCCGCTACATCGAGGTACGAACAAACTTTTTTAATGGTAAAGTAAATCAAAGAGGGTATATTGATAAAACCGGGTAGATCAAACCTTACTTTGGACAGTCTGAATTTGTTTGCGTCATGTTTCCCGCAGGACAACGAGGCTTCAGATGGATTGTATTCTCTGATCAGTTTGGCCCAGAAAAGGGAATCAGAGGATTTTGTTTTCCGCCGACCTCTCAGTAAGAAATCTATGGAACAGTGGTCTTATCTTCCTTTGTTTCTTTTCTTTCTTTTAATGTGATGTATGGAAGTCCAAACGTGTCACAATTCTATTAAAAAACAGTAGGTCTCTAAATAATTACTTTAGTTCTTAATATTCAATTAAAAAATTATGAAATATAGAAAAAAGCAAACATGCTGTTGTCAGTAAATATGTTTACGTTATTTTATCAGACATGTAGACATTTTACAAATGACTCATTTCAGTGGCATGCTGCAGCATACAATGAATTTATTTTGTCTATCAACCTTATTCATCAAAGTCAGAGGGCTAACACGGCCAGTCAAGATAAACAGGCTGAAATTTACTTTCCTCAGGATTATCCCATTTAGATAGAGGTTTTGGTTGGTGTTTGATGATTCTTGGTCACAGTTTTTACTGCTTATGGATTACTGAAGCAAATGAACCATGGAGGGATAATTGAAACAAAGGAACCAAATGTACATAAATTGTAAATTGTTGTTCAAATTTTAATTAACAAATTTTTCATTCATTGATTTATTATTGTTCAATTTATATAACTATGGATAATTTTTTTTTTCTATTTATGTTAGAAAAAAGAAACACATTTGTTTATTTGGCTCTTTTGTGACTTTACACAACATTTTGTAATCTTGTAAAATGCTTTATGATTCATTTCCACACATATATTAGCCGACTGATAATTATTATTCTGCTGTCCTGCTTGACAATAAAGCCAACATTTATGCTGGTGTTTTGCTTATTTAAAATATTTTAAAATGTAAAATACTTTTCTTACTTTTTGGTCTCAATATTTGTGGATGAAAAGAGAACAAATTAAACTTGATGCAAAATAAGGTTCAAATTGTTCTCAGCTGCTGGACTTGAATGACATATTCAGCCTTGTTTGCATTTAGTGCAATGTGGTTGTGAATTCAGCAAACAAATACATTAATGAGGTGAAAATAGGTGGAAAAAATGGCACTGCTTTGTGAATTCCCCACAAAGTTTCTTAAAAATATTGTAGGTTTCACCAATGCAATGCCCTCTGAAATGTTCGAAACTGTGTTATCTGTGATTTGTAAAGGATGCTTGGACATGCTGGCGACTGAAGGCTATTTTACGTTTGTGGCATCCCGGCCACAGCTGGCTTGTGCTGCCTTCATCATCGCTGAGCCCAGTGAGGTCATCAGTATGGAGCTGTCTGACGTCAGCATCGACTGCAGTGCTGGAGACTTTATAAAGGTTGTTCCAAAATAACCTCTGTTCTGTTACCAAAAGCCAGGAAGTTCATGCCTTTGCAATTTAGGACATAAATTCTATTTCATCTTCTTATATTGGATTAAAATGATTCCAAATGTGGTGAGGGCACTGTTTGAGGGAAAAACACCACTGCTGATCCTTTGTGCTTTGCCAAAAGCAAATGTAGGAGGAAAGCAGCTTCAGTTCAGGAGCCAAGCCCGCCAGTAACACTGCAGATTCGGTTCAACCAGGCCAAATGGGAAAAAGGCTTTTGGCAGAGAAAAAGACGATACTTTCTAGGTTAAAAAGTTGGACTGAGGGGTGATCTGGATCTGAAAAACAAATCAATGTAACGTCCATATATAACTTTATTAGGTAAAAAGTGTTTAAAACAGAAAGCTGAAAGACAAGCCTTGTCATATTGTTTTGGCAGTTTGACTTACAGCAGATTTGTGAATTTTTCAAATAATAGGAATACAACAACGCAAAGATATATGTTGTGATAATCAGCTGATGTATAAGTGAAAAGGAAAACAAAATATTTCATTTTACAGCACCCTTATAGTGCATTAAAAATGAAACTTAATGTCTTAATAGATAAGTAGGTTGGATGACAGACTTCATTTTCAAGCCAGCAACCAATATTTTAGATAAAGTCCACCACACAGATCTTCATTCATTGATCATGTTCATGTTTTACTAAATTTAAAGAGACGAAAATGCATACGTACTCTTACGTAGGTGCATAAATTTCTAAAACATTTAAATATTTGTAAACTCAAATTTAAAAGCTTTATTCAGCATAAGCAATCCTGCCATGCTTCAGACTGAGAGCGCTCCATGTCTCCTGTTGCTGCAGATTTTTGACGGCTGGGTTCTGAAGGGCGAGAAGTTCCCCAGCAGTAACGATCACCCTCTCCTCCCACACGAGCGTTACACGGACTACTGCTCCTCTCCTGCATCAACGCTCTCTGGCCGATCCTCCCAGAATGTTGCCATGATCTTTTTTCGCATTCACAGCCCTGACAGCGGTTTCACCCTCGCTGTCAAAAAAGTGCACAACCCTTTCCGTGAGTCCTGTAACCCACCCCTCTTTTTAAGAAAGCTGCAATTGCAGGAGAATTACAAGTTGTTAGTTAAATAGAAATACTTCAGTGATGTAAGATTCAAGGTCTTTCATCGTTTTTTAGCTTATTTTCTTGTATGCTTCCGGAAAAGCGTTAGTAATGCAGTGTTTGTTTGTGTGCATGCATGTGTGTTCTTCCTGGACATTTGAGCTCAATCAAGCGTTAATCAAGGCTGAAGGCGACATGAAGAGATTCAATGATAAGGATGCACCTGTTTTCTAGCTGCTTGAAGAGCGCCATGTCAACACCTAGCCAAGCAATCACTTAGACAAGAGTACTTTGAGATGGGAAGACAATTTATATTGATTACCTTTAGTTAAACAACATTAGTATGTAAGTTTTTATCACTATGTAGAGGATACTATATCAATTCTATATAAAACTCACTGTCACAGTGTTTTGACTTCTGCTTGTATCCATTTTGGGTGGCTTACTGTCACCAGTACAAGCTACGTTTCATGCACAGTCTTAACTGTGTCTCATCCCTGGTCTTACCCTGATTATGTCCAATTTGTCACATCAAGTGTCAGTAATTAGTTTCTCAGGTGACGGTGGAACTGTTTGAAATCTGAAACATCTTCTTGTGTGTGTGGGTGTGTGTGTGTGTGTGCACACATCTGTGTTTTGTCTGTGTGTGTGTGTCTGAAGCTTGCAACATCATGTCTCAGAGTCCAGAGGGCAGTTTCACCATGGTGATGCCGCATCAGCGCCGGAACTGCAGCTTCTCCATCATCTACCCAGTGGAGATTCGACTGACAGATCTCAGTTTAGGGGATGCCAAAAGCAATGAGATCAGCCTGCTGGTAAGATGCTGACGGACAAGTTACAGGACTTCTTTACTAACAAAAAAACATTGTTCTGTACTGAAGAAGAAAGTGTTTTGTAAGTAGCGTAAGTACTGACCCAGAATAATTACACTTCTGAGTCACATCAGGTGTCAGTAATTAGACACAAAAGAGATGTTCTTCTGTGGCTCAAATATTTGCTTTCAAATATTGTAAACAAAAAATCATCATATAGTTTAGTCACATTTAAATTCAAACAGTGTTATGGAGAGACATTTTTATAGTGTATGTAAATATCTGGCTCTAACAGCGTAACTAACATATCATATGCCAAATTTTCACAAGTTTTCCATTCAGTGCGACCTCACAGATCATCCACAGAAAGTGTTGAGCCAGTTCACCCTTAACAAAAACTAGTTTGAAACTCAGTTTGCTCAGGCTCAAAGTAAATGCATCCATGTTCATAATTCCCAACCTAAAAATTTAGTACTAACGCCTCAAAATTTCTTCGAATGTCCCTCTAATTCAAACACTAAAGGTACATGTTCTCAAGTAGGTAATTTACAGCACAAGTTGTGCAATAGTTTGTGAGATCTAATTTAATTCTGTCCTACAGAGTGATTCATTTTTAAGATTAATAAGAAAAGAAACACTCTTGTGGAAAAGACGCTCTTAATTTTATTTATAAATGAAGCTAATTACAAAAATAAGTAAAAACCATTATTATGATTTTCTACTATATGAAAGTGGTATTCTTCCTAAGTTAACTTTGACATCTGCTACAAGTCAGATAATTACAAAATATATAGTAATATGGTCAGAAATAAAAAGTTATTTGAATCGCACAATGATTTCACTGCTCAACAAATATTAAAAGCTGAAAACTTTTAACCAAATAAAAATCTTGTTGAGTTAGAGAAGTATTGATGTTTTGGAAGTCCTTCTGATAAAAATGAAACAAACAAAATTACTGATGCGTTTTTTGGCACTGGTATAACACAGTGGTTGGCAGACTGTTGGTATTATGATTAATTTGCACAGAAAGTAAATTTACCAGACTGATGCCAATTCATTCTAACTCAATTTGCCCCAAAGTGAAAACTCATCAAACAGAAAATTTAAGTATTCCAGCTAGACTGCAGATGAAATCATGCCTGACTAAACAATGTGGTATGGATTAGGAGATATGGCAAATAGATTACAACCTCTTTGTTGGAAGTATTTATCATTATAACTTGAAACAAAAAATGGACAAAAGTATAAAAGATTGTGACTCAATTTTTGCAGCAATAACACAATAATAACATTACTCAAACTACACTATGCTGTCTAACCTCCGAAAGTGAAACTGACGACTTGACCTACTTTCACATTAATTAAGCAAATCATTATCTTACCACTTGGGGACAGTAATACACCACTGAAATATTAGTACCAGACTGTTCTTATAGATTAAATAAATATTTTAATATATAAGTAGATAAAGCAAGACTCTGATCACAGTCCAAGTATTTATGCTGTCCTGATGATGAAGAACGGTGTGAATGCAACATTTTTGATCCTAATACATACACACTATTCAAGGTTTTTTAAAACATGCATGACATCAGCAGTAAACTATCCTGCATCATGGTTAATTTATTTCGTGTGTCCATGTTTGCAGAGACAGACATGGCCAGGCTGCTCTGGGTCAGGTGACTACGTGGAGCTGTTGGGAGGAAATGGAGTGGACACCTCCAAGATGTTTCCTGTAGCCGACCTGTGTTTCTCCCTCAGTGGGCTCGGTACGTCTGCTCTCTCAGCCGTTTCCAGCAGAACTGTTTCAGGTCACATTATCACCATGATGACTGCATGTTATGGGATTTTTAACAGAAGCTGTCTGTTTTCAGTTTGTACATATTGTTTTGACTGAGGTAGAATAATTACATTTCAGCTTCCTGTTTGGTGCCACTCTCTAAAACATCATTAGATCATCAGGGAACAATGCTTTTAAATTGCCATAGCGTGCTGCAAATCATTCAAAATTATAACATCCCACAAGTCCAAATATCTGTGATGCAAATTAGACATTTTCTCCCATTTTACATAACAAAAGCACAAATTTATTCTCCTCTTTGCTGAAAAACAAATCCAAAGTAGACCCTTTGCTGTAATAGCCTCTAAAATAATATGCTTTTTTGTGAAACAATGTGATCAAAGAAACATTGCTAGTGCAAGTTTTACTCTGCTTGCAGGACAAACGTAAAGTTTGCGGCATGGCTAAAAGAATGAAACATTAAACTATTATAACATTTTTTAAATATGCTTTATATTTTTTTACAATTAGTAGTAGAATGTGATTAAACTGGTAAAAGATATTCATATCTTTTAATTTTTTTTTTTTTACATTTTTCTAACATAATGTAACAGATTGTTTCTTCAAAGGAAGAAGACCAATCCTACTTAATTTTTTTTTTTTTTTTTTTTTTTTGTAAAATATCACTTATGCTAGGACTAACTGGTGCCAGGATGAGACATTTATTTGTCACATATTCAACCACTACAAGTAAATTGATGCTGCTTGGATCCAAAAATCTCAAGAGAGTAGAAATGTAAATTTTCAGTCTGTATGTGAGCTGATTGTTCCAGTCATTCATTAGAAACATTGCACTGCATTTGCAGGACGATGAATAATAAATATGTTTTGATAAACACTGATCAATACACACTAATTTGTCAACTTTATTGTGTGCGCATTGTTAGTACTAAATTGTGACCCATTTTTACTGAGTAGAACTTCCTGTTTTTAAGGTCAAGATATGTCCAGGTCACAGAAACATTCCTTAGAGATCCTGTCCATATTGACATGATAGCATAACAACGAATGCTGCAGATTTGTCAGCAGCACATCCCAGATTGCTATGGGCACCTCCCATTTCACCTGAAGGTGCTCTGTTGGTGACAGTGAATCTCCAACTGGTTTCTTGGACTTGTCGAGAAACCAGTTGGAGATTATTTGAGCTTTGTGACATAATGCATCATCCTGCTCAAAGTATCCACCAGAAGATGTGCACTGTGGTCACAAAGGATCAGCAGCAATACTGACAGGTTGAATGTTGTACCTGAACTGTGCTCAGTTTGTACTAAGAGGTCAAAAATGCGCCAAGAAAATAATTCCTCCACCATTACACATGGCATCACATTCCTGTCAAAAAATCAAAGGAGCTATTAAGCAATCACAACAGAGCATATTTCAATCCTTGAATCCACATGACTTTTTAGTTGTTTAATTTATTCGAGCAGTTGAACAGGTGTACCTAATAAAGTGACCAGTGACTGTGCACTAGAGTTCACAAATAAGTTGCATCGACAAACTAATAGGAACCTGTGAAAAACCAGGGGAGCTCTTCTGTATGAATTCAGTTTTTTTCCCTCTCTCTGGCTCTTTAGCCCAGATGAAGATTGGCTGTGATAACTCTGTGGTGAGGCTGGTCTCCAGTGGGAACTACATTAACCGCGTTACCTTCCAATACCGACTGCTGGATCAAAATGAGATTCCCAAAACCCGAGAGAACAGCCTGGAAAACTTCTGCTCTGTCGAATGAAATGCACAACCACAGAAGAAAATACAACTGTGAGCATTCAGGAAGACAATCACCAGGTTATCCAGCTTCTCTGTGAAAAACACATCTTGTGCACACAACTGTACTGTTTAACTCATGCTGTCAGTAAATAGTTGGCATTGTATTTCCCAAATGTTTTAGTCAGTGATGTAATCATGCTTACTTTGATAATAAGCTATTTATGCTGATGTAATACATTTTTCTGAATTAGTTTAATTACGCTGGATTTTATTGTTTAGTAATTTGACCAAATGTGATACATTTACAGGTAGAAATCTTTAGCTTTGTTGCTCTCAGTTAGCATTGGTTATAGTTTTTTTATATATATATATTTCTCTCATTTCTTCTGCTTTTATTGGACTGACAATTTGAAAAATAAATATTTGACTTGCATGGTAAAGCAAATTTTTATTGTTTGGCTTTTGTGACTCCCTATTGTGAGAAAATTCATGTGCAGGACTCAGATAAAAGGCTTATTTCCAAAAAAAACCCCAACTCTAACTTAAATAAAATGGTTCTGTAAAATAAGAGTGTAAGTAAACTGATCAGAACACAAAATAAAGGCAAGTTTATTTTTATAGCACCTTTCAAGGATTGCCAAGAAATCAGGGAAATGCAAAACAAATAAAATGTTTTAAGCTTTGATTCATAAAATTTAAACATCACTAAAAAACATTACATAAAAATGTTAAAAGGTTAAATGCAAGCTGGCTCTCCAATTTCAACAATTTCTGCACACATAAATCTATAATCTGAGCTTGGCAAATCATATGTGGTAACTAAAAGTGGTCTGAAAATGAGCCTATGAAAAGCTCATTTTGTTTTTCAGATTAATAATTACCAAATGGCACAAAAGAAATCCACGCCTGCTGATTAAGATCTAAACTGCCTCAGAGACAAAAACTAATCATTAGTCACAAAATGTTCTTTAAAACTAAATGTTCCTTTTCTATGCAACTTATTATTGTGGAATTAGTTTTATGGTAGATTTAGGGAAGGAAAAAAACATTGACAAAAATGTTTTTGTTGTTGCTGTTAGCTTTGACCCAGTGGAAGATGAAAGCTAAACATTTTAGACTGATGTGGGAGCATCTTTTTGATCAGCAACCGTGACATTTTTCACAGGCTTCATTTCTCTTCCAAAAGATACTAATAATTTTTTGCGACTAACTTTATCTGTGTTTAGTATTTTGTGCTTGGACTCATACGAACACACATTTTCAAGCAAATTTTCATGAATATGTTCTCTGATGATTCCATGGTTGATCAGCAACCAGTTTTTTGTTGGATCCATATTCAACGTCTTCATACATTGAAACAATCTACTTCTGAAAATATTACAACAGATGCATTTTATTGTGGGTAACTCACTTTTTAATTTGTTTGTTAAACTGTTACATTGCAACATGTGAGACACAGTGAGCTCTGGCATCAATACAGATTGAATCCCAGTGGTGAAAATGGATTTCCATAGTTCAGGTTTTCTTTACCCTTTTGTTTGTTTAGTGACTGACTCTCCTCAGGATATTTTGAGGTTTCTCCTACTTTTAAATCAATTTCAATCTCTAATTAATGAATTCTTCTTGTAGTCAAATATAATTCAGCATTTAGTCACCTGTGTTAACATGCTTATGAGCATATTCTCAATTACAGTTTACAATACAGAAGGCTGTCCCTGATTTGTAATACAATGACTCTTCAGTTCACAATCTTCAATGTATTTATTAATATGTATTTAAAAATAGGTTCTTTGTGATCAGTATTATACAATGACACATTATTTTTTCTTGTATTTTATAATCCAATCAGTTCCAGAGGCTGCCTCTGAAATAATTCTCACTGCAGTTGGTCAGTGCTCATAACCATAATTAAAGAGAGCTAAGAATAACACACTGTATTGTTTTAATTCAGTGAAATTATTAGTTTTTCTCTCCAGTTTAAACCCAAATGTCTTTCATAGCCACTGTACAGCAAAGCATTTTCAGTCTGAATGAACGTACAGCTCTTAATGGGATTATCCCACAAGCCTCAGTGCTCTTGTTTCCATCAACGTCCTTCTTACTGGGACGCTTTTGATCTTTTCCTTACGTGGAATTAATCTCAAACCTGCTCAGCCTGCAATGATTTAATTAACCAGCGGATGTCTTTTTTTTTTTTCACTCGATCTGTTACAATTTTCAGCCTCCATTAGAGTGTAAGGCGCACCCTGGATGCCATTGAATGAAATACGATTTCTGATTGTTTCTAGCAAGAAACGTATTGGAGAAATTAATGTGTTACGATAATTCAGTCGTTTGACCATCTCTCAGACTAACCAGTACGTTCCTCCCAATACAGTGGTAATGTTACTCTGTTTGATCAAAATGTTGTCAGATAGCTAAAACACATAAATGCAGTAGCTGCTTTATTTCTAACAACTTCATGTGAAACCCCGTAATTAAAGAAATCTTATTTTTGCTCCATCGTGGAAAAGTCATAGTAAAGCAAAAAAAAAAAATTAGCACAGTTTTCTTTTTTCGAGGTATTACACACTGCTATAAAGTTAAAACGCCCAATTTAGCTATTAATACCACTCCAGGAAAAAGCAACATTTTCTTTCTTTCAGACCATTAAGATCGCAAAATTAAAGCAGGACTTGAGAGCAACACACATATAATTATGGGGAAGCTCAAATCATGTCTGCTTAGACCTGGATGCTTAAAACATCACAGACATTTTCACCTGACTGTTCATTTCACAAAACTGAGAATTTGTGTTATTTATTTTATTCATACAGTTGCATCCCAGCAAATTAGAATATTACTGAAAAGTCAGGTCATCTCAGTTCAGTTCAGTAAGTAAAATGTATTGTATAGATTATTTGAGCCTAATAAAAATATGTCTTGCCTAATACCCGCCTAAAAGTAATTTTAAAAAGTTACTTTTAGTTTAATCAAACTACCCTCTTTATGTTCAAGGGTACTGAGACATGCGTCTAATTTGCTAGTCCAGTTTCTTCAAGACTAAATAAAACAGTTTTGCTATTCAACAACAGGCATTGAAGATTTAAGATCTTTATTTTTGTAGTTATAAAAAATCCATACTTACAGTAGGAAAGCTTGTGAAGTTGAAAAGGACAAATTTAACTGTTTGTTTCCTACACTTTAGGCGTCAAACGAAGTCAATTCATTTCTTTTTCTAACAATATGATGGATGTGAATAAGACAATACACTGTCATTAATTAGTCCCAAGGAAATGTGTCATTGTAACAGATTCTGGCTATTTGCCAATGTCAGATACGAGCACTTCAAGCTGTTTTATTAAATAATTCAAAAACTAATGATAAAAACAGTTTGTTAACTTTGGTACTTTTACAAGAAGCCGTTGATTCCAAATTTAATTTATCCTCTGCTGCCCTCTGCTGCTTTGCTTTTTTAAATGTATCTATTTTCCCAAAATATTTGGCTTCTTCATCTTAGGTAAGTCAACATGAACCAAATTAACTAAATTATTTTTGGTGCTAGATTCTATGTAATATTGAGCTAGTATTCTTTACATTAAACATAACCAATCTCCTTTTTTAAAACTTTAAATCTACAGAAACATCTAGTAAAATTGCTGTTCATAAGACAAACTTGGGAGACTTTGAGCTTCTGTCATTATGCACAAGATCTGTTATTACGCTGTTATTAACCCTTGCAAAGCATTACTAATTTAGGAAGCATAAAAATATCTTAAAGGATATTCAATCATTTGAATCACCTTTATCTTAAGCTCTTCAAATTGTCTTGGTGCATGATTCATGATTTTATATAAACATTTTAAAGGTTGCCGTTACCTTAATCCTAAAGTTAGTAAACTGGGGCTCCATTTGAGTCACAAAATCTAGCTAAGAGCAAGTGGTAAATTAAGGGAAGAGCGACCAGGTGTGGTCTGTGGATCCTAGTTGGCCGCAAGGCTACTCAGTCTGACTAATTCGTAGTCTTAAGCGGGGCACGACTTCTGGGTGAAGGTCGTCAGCAGCCAGATGACTCTAATTAGATTTTCTATAGATTCTGTTCACGTTAAGACTCTGCAGGTTTATTAGTCTCTGAATCCGCTGGATGGAAAGCTGGTTAACCTCTCAGAAGGCGCTTAGCATGTCAGACAATGAAACTTGAAATTCCCAGTGATTCCAGGAACATCACTACTAATGATATTCCAGGTGACTCAGTGGATGTATTTAAACGGTAACATTTTAAAGTATAGAATATGAAACAATTCAAAATGGCCAACCCAGTAAGCGTTTTATTCAAGGGTGCTACTACTACTAATAGTAATAATAATGACCAGGTTAGTGCAGAGAACTATGAAGAGAACTTCGTGCTCTTCTGTGTGTTTTCATGACGTCAGTGTGCACAGTGATGCATCTTCAGAAAAACTGCAATACTTCATGTATACGTTTATTTATTAAGGATAATCATCCTGCTCTGCTCAATTACTCCATGAACAATACTTTTTTAAGGGAATGTCACAGTAAAAACATTTTTTGTTATCTTAACTATTGATCTTTTACTGGTGCCAGTCATTTACTCAACAGGTAATGATGCTGTGAGTAAATGAAGTAACCATATCAGCAAATGGGTGAAAGAGAAAAAAAAAAATTTATGCTGATCGTTTTTTTTAATCCATAGCAAACAGCCTAAAAGTTAAACCATTTTTATCAGTAAAGTCTTTTTATGGACAGAAAATCTAATTGGATCTTCTATTAAATGTATTATGACGCCATCTAGGCTCTATCAATTGCAGCAATGATTCCTAATACACTCATTTTTGTTAGCCGTTTGCTTTGGCTTTCTAATAACATTAATAGATCTACTGTGCGTCATTAATCTGCTGCCAGAAAAAGAAGACAGATTCAGAAATGCTGTTTTAGCAGCAGGATATCAAAGGACTGTTTTCTTAAGTAATTAAACATTAATTTATCTTGGCATGGTGCCTTTATTCATTAAACAATATCCTTCCTGGTCTTCTGTTATAAGCCTGTAAACATCACTACTAATATAGAGCAGGAACTGTGTGGTATTATTAGTCTACCTCTGTTGGGCCTGTCTTCTGGTTCTCCGTTAATGAGCTTGGCCTTTTACTCCCGGATTAAACGTATTGTGGAGGTGAGGGCTGAATGCCAGGGCAGCCACATGCTCCCCAGGACCAATAATGCTCTGACTAATATTTTCTTTTTTTGCTCAAAGAGGGACTTAAAGGCACACTGTTAGAAGTTGACCAAAATGGACAGTCCGTGCTTTGTTCTTTAAATAAAATAGGTATGAAAATAAATCAGTCCAATTCGATAAATTATTCAAATAATCCAATGTTATTTACATACAGCTCTGGAAAAAAAATTAAGATGCCACTTAAAATAATCAGTTTTCTGATTTTACTTTCTATAGGTATATGTTTGATTAAAATGAACATTGTTCTTTTATTCTATGAACTACTGACAACACGTCTCTGAATTTCCAAACAAAAATTTTGTATTTATTTGCAGAAAAAGAGAAATGGCTATAATAACAAAAAGGATGCAGTGCTTTTAGACCTGAAATAATATCAAGAAAACAAGTTCATATTCATTAAGAAACAACAATACTACTGTTTTAACTCAGGAAGAGTTCAGAGATCAATATTTGGGGAATAACCAGGAGGTTTTCTATGGGTTCAGTACAGTGGAGTCTTCATTTTTTCTGTTTCTCTGGTGGGAGAAACAGAAATTATTTGAGGGTTATCCAACCCACATTTATTAAGCAAAAGCAGACATAACAATTCTGTTCATTTTAAATATTTTATTTTATTTTTTTATCGGAATCCATGTACATGTAGCAGCTGTATTGTGCATGAAAGTTAGAACAGAGTTTATACATGTCATGAATATCAGAAGATTAAATAATGAGCCACTGAAGCAAATGTTCTTCCTCGATGTTGACAACGGAGGAAATGTTTACCTCTTGAATTGAGCGATTGGGGACGGGATCTTGATGTCCTGACCCTTTTCAAGCCTCTTCTCACACTCAATGAGATAGTTGACACCGTCAATCACTAATTGTACCAGCTCAACCTGCAGGGGAATCATAGATAGGATCCTCAGAAGGTGTTTTATCCTCAAAAGCTGTAAGTTGCAATAATTATTTTTAAATTAATTGTAATACAGATGTTTGGTATGAGGTTCATAACTATGTGGATTTAATTAACTTTTTCAATAACTTTTCCTCATCAGGATTAATAATAAAAAGAAGTGACATTGGCCTTGTTGTAATGTAATTTCTAATACATTGCTGTTTAGACTGTTACAAATGTTTCTGCTCTCTATTAAACTATCTTTAAGTGTAGAGTCTCTGCATCGTCTGCAAAATACTAAAATGCAAGAAATCATGTTTCATGTGCACTCTGTCACAAACCAGATAGGCTTCTTCCACCATGAGTGGAAAATACTTGGTATATTGTATACTGTAAACCACTTTGGACATAAGTATAGCAGGTTCTTCAATAAGGAGTTAGGGGAATATTACATTTTTCAGTCTTTTGTTCTCTCAAATCAGACTTCCTCTGTGTTTTCTGAGATAGGCCAGTAGAGATAGGCCTGACCTTACACATGTATAGGTTTTTCTAGCATTTAATCAGTAAAGTCTGCTACCCCACAGTCTATTTGGAGACCTTGTACGACCAACTGAGCAAAGGAAAAAGCAGTCTATAACCTCACGTAACACTTCCATGCCAGGATTAGAGCTTAAGAACCAGCAGGTAGGGTTATTCCCAGCCCACACCTGCTGTGGTCCGTATATCTGATCTCCTCAGTCGGACTCTGCCACGCTCTGCCTGCCGTTCAACTTTATTTTTACTATTTAGGATTTTTTTTTCCACCCACCCCCATCTCCCTCCACTCCTTTGTTTACCTCTGACTTGCCCAGACGGTCGAGGTTAGAGATGTCAAAGGTGTCTCCGGTGGCAGCCGTGTCCACTCCTCCTGTGCCTCGCTTCTGTAGTCTCAGGTTCTCCAGGATCTTTTTAAAGCGGGGATCCTGGTTTAAACCAGCACAAAATCAAAACATCAGACAGCTTAAGAAAACGTATAAAAATGTGTTGTTAGAAACATAATGGATAAGTCTGTTCATCACAAATGGAGATGGCAATGATAGGGAAGCCAGGTATGTAAACATTTGTATGTATATGTGTTCATATGGCAGTATATAATTATTCTTTGCTGAACAAAGGAGTGAGGGACAATAGGCTATGCTTCTACTCACTTCCTTTTGATTATTTCAGCTATTGTGCTTCCTTTAATTTTGATTTGCTATTGTGAGATGTATGTTATTATGCAACAAGTGGGAAGCTAGGTATTTTTTGCATATTCAAAATTAATAAGCAATAACAGAAATAATCTTTAGGCACTGAAGCAATAGAAAATGGGGAAGAATAAGCCATAGCATTTGCTCATGTAATTCTTGTCTAACCTTGCTGAGAAACGGCAAGCGAATGTGAACTCCAGCCCTGAGCCCCGTGCCCAGGTTAGAGGGGCAGGTCAGGATGTACCCCAGACGTTCGTTCCACATGAACTCCCACCCTCTTTCTTGAATAAGATGCTCCACCTAAATGTTACAAAAATAAATGGACAAAATTTAGTAATAAGTCTTCAGAAAATTAGGAATTTGACACTAACAGATTTTAAAAAGCAGGTGTTATGTTTAAAAATAGGCTGAAGTGAGAAGAACTAAATCTGTTGTCAGACCTGTTTGAGACCTCTGCAGAACCTCTCAAACACTCGCTTCATATTTCCTCCCTTCTCCATGGATATGACCCTCGTGTGGTCCTCCTCATTAATCCAGATCAAGAAGTTCTTCTCATTGTTGTGCCTGAACCAAACAAGAAATATTTTAATATAAATATCAAGTCATAGAAAAATTCAGTCACGTTGAGTTAAACAAATTGCCTTTCATTCAAATTCAATTCATGCTTTAAAACAAGAAAACTCCTGAGGTTGAGCTGATGACAAACAAGGAGAAACCCACAAGAAGACTTTAAATCAGAAAATGGTTGTATGTAGACCATTAAAACAATTTTCAGTGGCTCGCTGGTCGTTTAAATAAAGGACACACGTTGTTTGTTGTTTGTACATATTGTAATTGAGAAACCAGAGGGGAGGATGACTGGATTGATGCTCATTCAGAATAAACTCATAACTGATCACATTGCTATGAAATGAAGACAGTCTGTTGATGGGGCTGTGATAGTAATCCTTTCTGAGTTCTGGTGTTGCACCCACGATTGAACTTAATACTGCTTAATGTTTTTTAAAGTGCAATATTTTACAGTAATTAGCTACTTGTAGGTGGCCAGAAGAAAACTTACTGCTTAATAATTGATGTGAACTTTAATGCTTTAGTGTTGTACTTTATCCTTATTAATATTTTTCACGTTGTGAATAAAAAACAATACTGAAGAAAGAGTTCTTTTTCTATATTGCAGAGTTTCTTAGTGAAAGGATGCTCAACAAAAGCTACATAAAGTGAGGGATTGTTTTATTATCTTTCCAGTTGTCCTTTTTTATTTAATCTATTTTGAATAAAACATAAACATATACTCTGGTAAAAATGGTTGTTACTGATTACTCTGCATGTTATGGTTAATGCTTGTACATAAGTGACTACATTTAAAAAGACCAGTTCAGAACAAGTGCTTTAAATATTTCAGATGCAAAGATTCAATGTACCAAATCTAGTACTTGTTGTTCTTCCTATCATTTATTGTGTGACCCTACATGTATTTTTCTCAGGCAGGATGGGTCATATTTGGTTTACAATATGGGCTTCTTGTATAGGGCCCACTAGGACCGACTAAAAGTAACCCATAGTGGCAAAACTATTTCAGTATCCTATGTAGATCGTTCAGACACATTACTACTTTTTTCAAGGAAGACTCTACAGTCATACTTGCCAAAATATTGTTTTATTATGCTAAAATTTCAAATAGAAATTAGATATGTTTTCAAAAGGAAAATAATTTTGCTAAATACATAGCGATTACAATGATTGGTACTTGTGTTATTATATATTCTTATTCTACATTACATAATATGTCCTGCATTATTCGCCTTTAAAGGTTCAAAGCAGAAAATTGCTGTGTAAAAACATGGACGGATCCACATGGTGTTCTAGATGTACTCCATAAATTAAACAAATGATCTAAATATTAAACATATTAATTAGAGTGCCTAATTGTTGCTGGCTTATTTGTGAATCTAAGTGGGTCCTTTACCACACACATATTGTGAACTCATGGCCAACTTAGTATCAGTCCATATGGGGCCAACACTGAGATAAGGCTAAATATATCAGATTGTTGTCTGTATTAACAAGTACAAAAAGTAAATACAATCCCTTTTCAAAGCTAGAAGATCACTAACTGAGCTTCACAAACACTAATGCAGACTCCTCAGGCTTCACAGGTACTCTGAGCTTAAAAGTGGAGTTTCCTCTACACTGTTGCTTTTTGCTTACCAGATACCACGAGCATCAGGCCAGTCTCTGGCCATTCCAGCTGCCGTGAGCAAAGGTGATACAGGTTTATCAAACAGGAAGTGCTCCTGATTGGCCAGTGAAGAGACAGAATAATTGGCGGGGACATTAGACAGCATCAACAGCAGAAGAAAGAGCAGCATTGCCCTGTTGGGTACTCACGTCGATAAGCTGCTGTTGCTCTCTGTCAGTCATGTCTCCCAGGCTGTAGTATCGGCCGGCCAGCTCTCCTTTCAGGCCAGAAAGGGCTGTGACGACCACACGCTCCACCTCGCGACGCTCGGACCGTGTGCACGCAGGTGGGAGGCTCAGTCCGCGAATGCTGCGCCCGGTGCGCACACGGGATGACAACACGTAGCGCTCATCAAACATTCCTGAGGTGACCTGAGAAAACAGCATTACACTTTTACCGAACATGAAATTGCGCAAATTTAAATTACGAAAATAAGTTTGCATAAAGGCAACATGCCAATTAAAAAAAAAACAACTCATGATTTTCGCTGATAGGTTTTTTGCACTAGAATGAGGTGGTTTTTCAGCCATGTCAAACTCGATGTATTTCACAAAACGGTAATGGACTTTTTTTTTCCGCATCACGAGTCATGTGGTCAGCAGCCAGACGTTGAAGGCGAAAACCACGAAGAAGACTACAGGAAGTAGCATGAGGTAGAGGTGTGTGTTGGTTGTTGTTTTTTTTTTGGACAATGTGCATCTGACTCCACCAGAAATCTCACAGCATCACGCAGTTTATAAAAAGTTGTGTCATTCAAACGTGCTGAATCCATAGATCCTCTGTAAAATTGCCAAAATGCCGTTTACATATCGGCTCCCAAGTTTAAGGTACTTGTCACTTCAACGTCTGAATAAGATGCCAAAATCTTTCCTGATGGCTGGTAGATGATGAGCCGGCTGTTTACATCCGTCTCTGACATGATTTTAAATGACTTATAACGTGAACAAGCTTATTCGCAGATTATTTTCATCTAATTTCTTATGGCAGTTGTGTTTTTTTGACAGTAGAATAAAGACAAAGATTTGCACAGATTTGTAATATAAACACATCGTCTGTTTATACGTTTTTATATAAAATAATGAAAAAAATATATCAGTGTCACCTTGGAAGACTCCAGATCAGTGGGGTGCTTCATGGTACGAGGATCATATCCATTGTGTCTATCCTTAATAACAGGATCAAAGATCTCCGCAAACACCTGATTTAAAAAAAATAAAATAAAAAACACTTGATCTTCACAAAACTTTTAAAATGATACTGAAAGCAAAGAATGGTTTAGATACAATGTCCAACCTCGTAGGTTTCTTCATCCCCAGCCACCATGCCCACAGTTTTAATGAAGGGGTGTCCGGGGTTGTCCACCCCAGTCTGGATGCACTGATCCAGTGTCCAATTGTTGGGTGTTGCCTTGTCCCTCAGACGAGCATAAATGGTCGGGGTCATTGCTGCTGCCATGCAATTGTTGTGCTTCCTCAGGTCAGGGTAATCAGCACTGTGGAAATTAATTAGCAATTGATTAGGTGTAATTTTGAGGAAATACAGTTTCTTTGACTAAAAGAGCCAACATAGAAAAGGCAAATGAAATCAGTAGTTCTTTGGAAAACAAATAAATAAATGCTGTACAAAGAGGTTTATCTTTACCGTTAATTAGTCAGAGTCTCCAATGTGTGCTAAAATGTGAGGCTATAACTATCTAGTCTGCTAAATCTAATACTGCTTTGTTTTTGAAAAACACTCTTCCAGAAATGCACCTTGGGGGATAGAACCTCCTCCTTTCAGCTGCAGCAGTGTTATCACTGAGGAGAAATGCAGATGCCAAAGTGCCGGCTCCCATGGCCATCATCACTGCTGAGTTACGACCAGTCATCATGCGGGTGAAAGAGTTCGCCATGGTTATTTGGTCAAGGTATTTCCTGGCAAAGAAATAAAAGGTCAATGTAACGTTTTGCGGACTTTACAGCATAAAAGTTAAATTAAACTATCAAGTAATAACATAAATTAAATCCTCGAGCAATTTTGAATCTTGTTATTATCCATCTGCTTTAGATGAGATGTCTGACTTGTTTGCTATAAATGTCAGGCGTGGTGTTTGCTTGTTTATTTGCTTGAACTGTGCACAAAGGTCACAGACAATGAGTAAGTAAATAATTGGAAACAGACTGTACACAGGTTGATCAATTGACAACTGCAGTGTTTCTACAAAATTGTGTGTAAGTAAAAAACAAACAAAAAAACATAAAAAAAAAAAATGCACAATAAGGCCAGTAAATGTGGAACTGATGATTTTGGATTTTTTTTTCCCCCAAACAAATAAATGTGAAATTAATGTAGTGCATAAAAAAAGATAAATGACATTTACACGTCTTGTAAAAGTAGTAGCACATAAATTATATCACCAAAAGACTCTCATAATAACGCCTAAAAGATAAAAATATTTGAGTTAAAATTTAACATCAGTGTTATTATGAGTTATTTTTGTGTTTGAGTGGTAGATGTTAATGTAATTTAGTTTCATTCATATACATATTTTCAGGTTGACAAAATTCCTAATTGCATTAGGCTGTCAGATCTTTAGGTGGCAGATACACCTTCAGCCTGCATGATGAGATTATTCCTGAAGCAGACAGAAGCTCTCTGATTGGCCACCCTGAGAAAGTCTCCAGCTCAGCTGATCAGTTGGTTTGTGACTGGATACTAATAGAGGAGCTGCTTTTTTTAGAGTAAAACAAAATGAATAACAGAATAACACAACTGCAAAACATGGAAGTTTGCAGCACGGTTGAAATTTTACTAACTTATTCACAGTTTTTGATATTCAGTAATGCCAAAGTGCTGTCTTAGATTTGGAATCAGGCCTGCACACTGCATGATCCGTTTTAACTTACTGAGATGGCCAGCTGGGCTTATGCAAGACAAGGCGGAAGGAAAGAAAGTGGTACAGTGAGTGGACAGGTGAAGGTGGAGTTAAACAGTTACCAGATTAGATCAGAGAGAAAGAACAGAACAAAAATATGAAGCTATAAACAGTCAGGTCAATTTTGGAAGCACAAAAAAGTAAATGAACCACAATTTCTCACAGAGAAAACAGAAAAAAAGTAAAGTAAAAAGGCAAAGTGGCTGAAGGCATATAGTGGGTCAGGGGTCATCATAAAGTGTGGTAAGACTCACACGAAGGTCAGGAAATGAAGTAAAATGCCCCCTCTTAAAGAGATTATAAAAAGTGGGATTAGTTGGGATTTTTATCCCAGATTTGAAGGTTACATGAGTAGAGAAAAGTAAAGGGGTTAGGCACCAGTGCCCTGTGACCTTTGTTTAAATGTTAAAAGGCAACATTACAGTCATTTAATTTTAAATTGATTAGTTGTAGAAATTTTTATGTTGAACCACATACAGAAAGTGTAAGTAACACAACTGGAGGTTTGAGAAAGAATGCTTTTAAGACAATAGTAGCCAACAGATGGCTGACACTTGTGAACAGTAGGCAGCTTAAAAGACTCTAATACAATTTTCTTCTTTGTACGAGTGGACAGTAAACGTTCAGCCAATGAGCTACCTTTAGCTGAATGAAAGAGCGCAGTCATGTTGAGTGCTGTATAATATACAAATACTAAGCTTTTATCTCAAATGAGCCTGTCGATGACCACAGTTCATGAATAAATAGAGTTAAAATGATGATCCAAATTTATTCTGTGCGTGTTTTAAAAGATAAAGTCAGGTTTTTCAGTTGTACTGTGAGACTTATGGACCTCTTCAAGAGAAGATGGATCCACTTTAGGCTACAAAACATAGGTGAGGACAGATTTCAGAAGCAAACAATCAAAAGTTTAATTACAAATCTCATCAGTTACCTTTGCTCAGCTGAAAAGAAGAGGAGGCAGAAGAGATCCGGAGAGTTTCCTTGAGCTCAGTTCAGAGAGGCTTGATCTGCAAAGTGAGTGCAGCCTGAAGAATGTGAAGGGATCAGAAACGGACGAAGCTACCGGTCCAGGATTAGCCTGTGCCTGGCCATCGGATAGGAAATCCTCTTTTCTCCGTCACTCATAATGTCTGCGTTCTTGCTCTGATTCTAGTTACCTGCAACCTGAAAACTTGTGCTGTTTGTATAAACTAATGTGCACCAACATTTTATGCTTTCTCTTTTAGAATTCATTCTATTCATAATAAACTTTCATTTTTGTTTTCCAAAACAATTGACCTGTGATAATTTAGTGTAATTAGACAATTATTGGGAATGCTTATTTAGTGCAAATATTCATTCTTTAATTGACAAACAACCCTGAGGTGTTTGGGTTTTGTGTTAGTTTTCCAATCATTTCTGTTTATTTATATCCGTAAGGTCTTGCCATATTCAGTTCATTCTCTGTTGTTCTTTATTGTCACTAAGGTATTTCCATTTTGGAGTTAGTTGTTCCTTGTGCTGTGTTCGTTGTGTGTTTTAGTTCATTCTCTTAGATCAGTGCTAGCTTTTTGCCCCTTAGTTTATAGTTTGCTTTCTGTCTATTTCAACTAATTCTGTGTTTATTTTATGACCTTCCCTCAGTCTTCCTGTTTTGCTCTCCTTCACAGCTGTTCCACTTTCTCCTGATTAAGCTTACCTGGAACCAGTGTCATTCTCTGAGTTGATTTATAAACCCTTTGCTCATCTGGAAATCGCATTATGCAAATTCCAGATGCATGGGAAGGTGATGTCGGTCTTTTATTTGCTTAAAGCTGTTCGTCTTTGTATTCCATCACAACACAAGACAAGCACAGCACAATGTGAATATTGCAGTTTGCACTTTGAACCGAGCTTCCCTACACTCATTACTGAACAGATTATACAAAAGCAAGCTGAAGCTCCCAACTTTATCACTTGTAAAAAGTATTTTTTAATAATTTTCCTTTTTCTGACTTGTCTATTCTTGCTGATCCTGTCAGACGGTTTTCTACAGCACACACACGTATCTGTGTCCCTTTTTACATGGTAATTACTGAAAGATTAAGACAGTAACTATTCAATATAAAGTCTTGCTTTAGGGAAATGACTCTGCTAAAAATGTTCAGAGAAAATCAGTCAAGGGGGATCAATTAACTGAATCATTGCTGCTTGCCATTTAGAGCTATTTTTCATATACCTCTAAGGAGTTCCTTAAGCTGTAAACTCCTCCGGTTTCTTCTTATGGTGTCTTTTCCAATCAATTAAGTCAACAGAAGCTTGAAAAAATAATAATATAAAAGCTTTTCTCCATTCATTTTGGAATCAAATATTTCACTTTTTAAATCAAGAAAATGATTGAAGAGAAAAAAAAGGCAACAAAGTGGTAAAGCGAGATGTAAACTTGTTGAACATAGCTGAACTTGGGGCTGTAAACTTAGTTTTTTTATACAGTCTTCAGAGATGCACATCAGTATTTGTGAAATTTAGCAAAGGGTTTGCTGTGAGTCTGCAGGTTGGGGTGCCTCTTTGTTAGGCTGCAAATGTCCAACTTCTTAACTCAATTATTTTGCAAAAGATCACAATGGATCAACTCTTTACCAACATAAAAAACAAGTGCTTGTTTGTAGTTTTAAAAAGTAGTTAGTCCATTGAAAACATTATTGTGACAACATGACAGTTTGAGTTACTCTGTGGTTAATGAATTAGAACACAAGTGGATTTAATCAGAACCATGAACAGTTGGAATACATATTGTAATTTAGTGAATTAGCTATTAATGAAGTAATAGCTTAACTGTGCATCTGCTTTAAATGAACTAAATATGCTTACATTTTGTGTAGCCTGTGTGTAAGATTAATCAAATGGCCTTTCTAATGAACACAGATTCACACTTAAAGATGCAATGAGTTTTAAATGTCTTCACAGGGACTACAGCAAGTGGATTGCATTGTTTGTACAAAAAATGTATAACCACTTTTTATGAGAGATGTAAAAAAATGATGAAATATAAAAATACATTTAAACAAAGCAAGAATATGTATATCTAGTAAAATTCAGGCATTTGATTTATTTATTTTTTTTTTCACTTTTTGTAACCATGCCTTTCTTGGTATTATAATCCAGTTTGGCTCAACTATTTTGTGTTGTTCTCTGTTATGTGTGTCTGTCCACACATTATAGCAGAAGAAAAATTAGTTTTGATTCAAAGTTTGTCACATTTTAAAGCCAGAAAACATAAAATCTTGTTATCGTTAGTATGCCACACAAATACATTGGACTCTGTTGTTTGATTATTAAGTGCTATCTCAAACCTCATAAACCACATAACTGGCTATTGGTTAAAATTAAAAATTATTTGCTCTCCTTAACAAACACCTCTCTACTGGAAACGTGGCTGTTCGTTTGCAAGACAAAAACAGGGTTAGCGTTCTTTCTTTCCCCAATGATCGTGGCGCTTCCTGTAAAAAATTGGGTGAAAACTAAAAAGTTATCCTGGTTAAATATGCTCCTTCTTATTTAAATGTACAGAATTTTGCCACTGGTGCCTCATTTTAGGATGTTTTCTGAGATTCAGTCCAACAATGCGCAATACGCAAGAAATAATCTTTTAATCTCATATTCTGTTGTGCATAATTTGCTCCATGTGGCCTGAACACAGGACCAGTTTAAGGTAAAAGCTGCAGTAGCATTATCTGAATATAATCAAAGCTGCAGTGCATTAAATTGAAAGAGAGAAAATGCATAAGGCATGTTGTATTTATTTTCCCTGCACCAAAAAGTGAAAAATGTAAACAGATAAAGTAACACAAAAACAAATACACATAAATAATTACAACACAAATACAGCAATCAGCTTTTCTAACCCCTTGAGTGAAACAGACATCCAGAACTACAGAGACACATTTTTAAATGAGAAAAAGCTTCAACACATCACTGTGTAACAACAGGTTGTTTTGTGGCTGACAGCCCTGAGACTGGGCTTGACAACAGACAAACATGCCAGATTTAATTGGACAAAATATTGTTTTTATATATTTTCTTCAGCACCTACACAGAACATTTTCATACAGAGAAGCAGCGGATGAAGGTACAGGGGAAATCCAGTCAGACATGCACAGCATGCAGCTGTTGTGTGCATGCAACACTATTTATCATATCATCAATATGAAAAACAAAGTCTGATCATTCAAATGCTACATCTTTTTTTCAATCTACAGAATACATCATTTTTGTAGGTTCATGAGATGCAAAACAACAATTCAATATAAATACCAAAACAAACTTAATTAATTGATTAAAATTAAATAGTCGCATATCTGAGGAGTCACTATATACACAAAAAAAATAAATATAGTTTAATGTACTAAATAAATTAAACTGTAAACAATGATCCCACCGTCAGTCAAGCAAAGCTACATCTCAGAGAGAGCTGCCCCTGCCTAACATGCGGTCACTCAGAAAACACACATTCACACAGCTGACAGTTTGCAAAAGCCAAAACATTATAACTGCACACAGATGCTGCAAATGGTTTAGGCTGGCAGGGTTCGTTACAACAATTAAACAGTAGAGGGCGATGTTTGCTTATGTTTTCAATGTTGCATTCCCTATTTTTACACCAACATGCTACAGTACCATGGAGCATATGTTACCTATTTTCTGACAAGTTTTAAACTAAAATTAAAATCCATTTTAGATTATTTTAGAGTACATTAAGGAGTTATATAAAGCTATGACTGGACAAATTGTCAAGTATGCAGAAATAGACCTACACAAGTGGAAGGCACTGGAAAATATCTTAAATTTGTATCATTCATCTGGGCAATAAGTAAAAAAATAGCTTTTCATTTCTTACAGAAATCTGAGGCTAGACACAGATAAAATATAATTATAGGCTTAAATTATTTTTACGGCATGCGAAAATCTTCGGCAAGAAATATGAAATTTCGTTTCAGTGTGTCGTTTAACAATAAATTTGAGAAGAGGAGTTGATTTTAATCTGCTAAGCTCACTAAGGATGCATAATGCCAAATAAAGTCCTTCTGGTTGGAGTGCTGTATACTGAGTTCAGAGGTCAGGTCAAAGGTCATTCAAACAGACACATCCTAAGATGAGATTGTGCAGATTTAATGTGGTGACCATCATGACGGAAAGCATTTTGTAAGAGGGATCTTTGTTCGGGGCGTTGCATGGAAATGCATAAGCAACAGAACACAAGTCATGGCACAGAGACATAAGCTCAGTCCTCTCTCTGTAACTCCACCTGTTTATGCTACATCTCTGTTATGTTCATCCACTTCTTTCTCTGCACTCTCAGGCTCTCTGAGGAAGAGTGATGTAGTGTGCACCACACTCTGTACTAAGGAAACCTTCATGCTGTGCATCCGACCCGCATTCATCTCAGTCTTGTTGAAAACAATCGCTCAGACACCTTTCCCATCTCTGTCCTCTTCTCACGCTACCTCATTATTCAGCAAAACAGGTCATTTTCCACAAGTCCTGTCCCGTTCCTTTCCACAATGCTCTGATGACTTTCTTCCAGTTTTTTCTTGATGGATTAGGATCAGGTTTGGGTGTTTCATCCTCAGAGGTTCGGTGGGTTCTCAAAAGCTTCAAACAGATAATTCAGGCAGGCAGTCTGGGCTCGATTTTTAGCGAGAGATCATACAGCGTGTCCTCATCCATGGTCAGAGTCTTATCCATAAGGTACTGAGTCACCTAAGCCAGAATGACAAATGAGACAAGAGTTTGTATTGTTTTTATTAGGGTTGTTGCTGCAGATGGTTAACATGCTGGAAAGATTTTTCAACAGAAAAATGACATCAAATGAATTTTTGCAGGGATGTGTTGTGTTTTAAGAGTCTACTGTCAATATAGATGGTGTTGACCTGTCTCCAAATTCTATATATTTTGTTTTCAAGACATCAGACTTGGGGACTATGTCCATGGGACTATGTCTGAAGACTATGCTTCTTCAAGCAGTTGTGCAGAAGACCCACAGGACATAAAGTATATCTGGAAGATATTTGGGGCAAAAAAAAGAAAATATTGCACACACCTGAAACAGGATGGGCCAAGTGTTCAGGCCTTGTGCAATAGCTCTTAGAGAACCACCAAATTGTTGTTAAACTAACATTCATTGGTGAAAATGTATTTGAACACATCTGACCTTTTTTATAAACTAAACTAAACTAAATATTTTTGATAAAACATGAGACAAAACTTCAAGTGCAAGCACCGCAAAGCAACTAAAGTCTAGGATTAATATTAAGAATAGATGCAATAAAAAAAAAGGCTGGTGATCAGATTCATCCCATTTTAGCAGATTCTGGTCAGAATCCAAAAATCCTGTCTCTATGCATTCAGTCAATCCTCCATGCATTAGCACTGTGTGAAAGTTATCTCTAATCTGTGCATCTTTAAACCCAATTTAGAACAAAGAAGACTAAAACATGACTGGATTCTTGTTTACAAAATATAAAGAAATGAGGGATGACTCACTGTAATTTTCGAATGCTATAATCTGAATAAACACTCCTCTTAAAAGGTGATAGTCAGGATCAGCTAAGAGCGACCAATATGCAAATAAATAATAGTCACAGCTGCTTACGGAGTATGTCCAATGTCTGCAGCAGGCTATCTAAACTCTGCCAAACAGGCTTATGTTTTTTTCTGGTTTATGCTGCAGATGGTTTAGGCTGGCTTTGCTCTCAGGAACATTGTCTGCTCCTGTCATCCTTATGCACGACATGTGGCTCCTTGAGAGTTAAAGGAGGGATTAAAATGTTATTCTCTTCTGAGAATACTACCTATTCTAGCACCCAAATATGCACAACATATTTTGCACTTTTGTAAATACATCAAGGTTTCTCGCTTTACTAAAACCCAACAAAGTTTTATTCTAATCAGAAATGGTTGGCTGCAGTGTTTTTGTCCCTCCATATCTGGACAATACAGTTTACTTCCCCTAAGAAATATAAAATGTTGATCTTTCTATGTACTCAAAATCTGCAACAAATAGCAGAAATAAAACAATGAAGCAGATAAGTAACAAAAGAAAGTACCTTAGGTTGATGCTCTATTCTGTAAGGTGTCTGCTGGAACTGACGGATCTCTCTGATGATGTGTGAGATCTAATGAAAATATAAAAACAATTACTAATTTTAAAAAGAAAACAGAGTCCCGATGTATTTATTATTTGGTTAAACTTGTGTATCTACAATGCTCACCATCCTCATTTTGGAGAAATTAACGAGACCCTCCTCAGTAAAATTGGGAGTTCCTTCCTCGATAAAGGCCAAGTCTGTCAGATACATTCCCAGGTATGGCACACATGGAGGGTTGCAGCTGCATGATGAACGTTTGAAAATAATACAGTTTAGGTCAGAAATTTACTTGCATGTCTCACATGTCATAATAATTTTAGACATTGATGCATTTGAACTGTTTTCTTTTAGGTTGGGATATTTTACAGTAAACAATTTCAATAACTTAAAAAAAATAGGTCAGATTAAAATTACCTTTTGTTTCTTTTCTATTTTGGATAAGTACAGTGTCTTACTTTTTCAGTGTCTCCCTCAGGTTTTTAAATCTTCCCTCAGAGGACACGGTCTTCTGCAGTTTGTCCATCAGAGCTTTAGTCTGGAAAATACAACAAACACACAATGACATTTATTTTAAAAGCATTACTGCAAACAACACAAAACAAATATGGGCTCTACATTAACTTCTGGCCCGCGTATCGGTCATAATAAAATTCACATTTATACTCCTTTAGTAAATTACAATCTATCTGGGGATTAGAAAAATATAAATGTACTCTGTTTTGTATTTTTGTAATTGTCATAATATTTGTAATTTTTCGGATTCACATTTAGGCACACATTTGAAGTAATAGCTTTATGACATGTTGTACTATGTGGTTACCTGTTTGCTGACTTTAGCCCATGTCTTCTTCAGACGGTAGATGGCGCTGCGATTGAGCGCAGACGTGATCTCCAGCACTCCGTTGTAGTTGTTCAGACAGCGACAGATGTCCGCCACGGCGACCCATTTCTCGATGGAGCTCGCTCTCGAGCCAACATCAGTGTGGCTCATAATCTGGGATGCCACAAGGTTACTCATCTGCAAAGGAAATTGAAAGGTTTTAAAGCGCCTAGTGGGAACCTAAAGATAATTAAGACACATTTTCACAGAGGCACAAGTTACATCATTGAAATGTTGACTGGTTTTCATGATGTAGGGAGTCCTTTCAGTCTTATCAACCTTCATCCAGCCCTGGCCCAGGAACTCTCTGGCAGAGAGGAGACAAAGACAAACTGCTGAGCTCAGGTCAACTTGTTAATCGTGCCTGTCCCGGAAGTCTTACAGATGTTTTCCTCTGGGGTCTGACTGCTTTGTCATAATTTACAGAGGAACTCTGACAAAACTAATTTATTAATAGACAGGTCTCTGAACTTTGTAATTTATGGACTATAGAATGTTAATGTTTTCTCACAATTCATCTAAAATATAGTGTTATGAAAGGACTAACTCATAGGGAATGCTCCTGAAGACGATATGATCCAGCAGAGTGACCTGCTCAGCCAGCTCCATCGCCGAGAGAGACTCAAAACACTCAGCCTTTGGACAGTCCGCCTTAACACACACACAGAGAACAAACTCATAAACAAGCATGAATAACAAGATATAAATGTCTAACACAGGGAGCAACTGTGGTGGATATGAGAGGCGACAGCCAACTTTCCCCTGTTGACTGACAGTCAGGAAGAGGGAGTTCTGACCCCTTCTGCCTGCTGGACAGGACAGGGAGGACCGACCAAGACTTTTCACATCTTACACAAGCAACATACTGTGAAGCTTAGGTATTTTTATGGTTGTATGCAATTCCTTGGTGAAAGTATTAATGCCGCCTAAACTTTTCTACAAAATATTCCATGTCACATAAACTTTGGTGTAATTTTATGTGAATCTAATAAGTTTGGAGTAAATTTGTCCCAATCCTGAGTATAAACTCTAATGATTTATTTTCACTGCTATTACAGCTGAAAATCAGGGGGCTTTGTTTCTACCAATCACATCAAAAGACTAAATCTCCTGCATGTGCTGCTTTCTAAATCAGCTCAAGCTCAGTTTGATTTTGTGGGAAACAATTGTGAACATCAATTTTTACATTTTGACAACAAATTATAAACTTGATTTTAATCCTAACTTTGATTAAGCTGCAACTTTAACAGTTTTCTTGTTTTAAGAATTGCCCTTTTTAGCTCCATTCACCTTCCAATCAACTCTGTCATGTCAATAGATTTTACCATCTGAACTGTGGATGTATATTAAAATCTTGTGATATTGTTTTATAACATAACTCTGCTTAAACGTCTCCAGAAATGTATCTATGCTGTGTCTGCTTTGTTTCATGATCTTCATGCCGCTGTTTGTTTACTAATGTTCTCCAAAAAACCTCTGAGGCCTTCACAGAATAGCTGTATTTATACAGGTGGGTTCAGTTTATCGACTTAAGAAAGAAATTGCAGCAAATTTTGTTTTGGTGTATCGAAGAAAAAGGGGACTGAATAAAAATGTATGACAAACTAAACTTTTTATTTGTAGAAAGTTCTGGAAAACATCCATGTTCACATCAGGTCAAAAATTAGTAAATTATTTGGTCTTGTTCTGTGACAAACTGTAAAAACATTGGGGTATGAAAGGTATAAATGTTTTTTTCAGCTTTTCAGTGTTTCCGATTTAGAGGATACAGTATTTTGCGACATTATTAATAATATATAAAGGCACCAACAGGGTGCCATAAAGCCATTAATCACAATTAAATGGTGTATTAACTTAGGCTGTAGTTGATGAGGGCAATATTTAGCAACAAGGGTTGATCATTTATCTTCATGCAGGGAATTATTGCAGGATAAAAATTGTAAAAATGATTTATTTTCTCATAAAATGTGTCATTAAATTCTCTTGGTATCTTACCATCTGTAAAATATCCTCTATCCTCAGCTGGGCATCCTCCTGCTCGTCTTGAGAAAGGGCACTGGGAGACAAAAAAATTTAAAAGGACAAGAAAAGATGTTTATCAAAATTTAATTTAAAAGAATAAGCAACATCTCATGAAAGAGACGTATCGTTTCCTTTAATTCAGTTTCTGGTGCTGTGTGCTGGTGTCGCACCTTAATATGTTGGCAGTAGCTTTTCTCTCCTGGGGCAGGAGGTCTGGATCTCGCAGCACCTCCTCCAGGAGATAAATCACCGACATCTTCAGCTCCCCATTCATTTCAAAGTCCTAATCACAAAGACAAATAGACACCTAGACTGAGCACTCTCATGCTGAAGACACCAAACTAAAACTACTGTAGCTTTTCCACTCTGTCCAGCTCCAGCTAGTCAAGCATCTGGAACTAGCTGTGTCTCAAATATTTCCAGATGCTTGAGCATTTTTCCAACCGTCCAGAATCCCCTCAGTCCTTACAGTCTTTACACCTTTTTATGCAGCAAATTCACATTTAACTCCCATCTAACTCCAGTTCAAAGGTCAGCATTCAATCTGTTTTTTCTCTTTAGCCAAAAGAGCAAAAAGAGCGTAGTGTATGTTGGAGCTCTGCTGCGTGTTAATAAGCCTACTAAAGCTGGCATGTCATCGCAGAATTTTGTATTATTGACAAAATCTACAGAAAACAGATCAATGCAGTTAGCCTAGAAGGACCTCTGTGCAGAGTCAGGTAATTATCTTGATGTTCAATTCATTAAACAATGGCCGTTTAGCAGAGGGGTTGGTCAGTCGAGCCGGCTGTCCGGCTGAAGCAGCAACAATATGCTGTATGTGTGTCTGTGTGCGCTTGTGAGCCGTTTATATTTTTCAGCAGAGAGCAGCGGAGCAGCAAGAGAACCCATCAGTCACCTGCTTTAATTAGACCACACAGATGCTTGAACACAAGCAGGAACAGTCAGACCTGCACACAGCAGTGGGTGTAAGCAAACCTGTGAGTGTTTGGAGACCCAGTGACGCAGCACATTGAGGACTCTGTTGGTTGCAGCTCTGCGGATGATGAACTCTTTATCACAGGTCCTCTCAGAGTTAGTAAACACTGCGAGGGAGAATGAACACAGGTGACAAAATCCCTCATGCGTGTTTCATATCAGCAGTGTTGTAGCAGATTAGTTGTTTACCTGAGGCACATCCACAGGTCTCAATGTAATGACTGACTTAGCATAAAAGTAAGCTAAGTTAAATGAAAAGCTGTTCTGTGGTCAGAAATACTACAAAAAAAAACAACTGAATAATTATTTTTATATTTCTTAGCCACTCTTCAAAATGGGAAAGAGAAGAGAACTTCCTCCCCAAGAAAGGCAAACGTGTGTCCATTTTCAGAGTTCAGGAAATGTTCTAAAAGAAATTATCTACTTCACGTTAACTTGCCCTTATCTTCAGTCAGAGCAATAACTTAAAATGAAAATGAGAAATAAAAAAAGGTCTGCTCAAGTGAGTTAAACTGGATTTGGAATAAAACAAAAGATAAGCATGTGGAAAAGTCCTTCATGCTCACTTCTGGATTCTTTTGATGCTGTTGGCAACTTTTTCTTCTTAAGTACCTCAAAGACCTTTTATAGAGCATCGATTTATGGACTCCTTGAAACACCAGAAGACGTCGTTCTATAAAATTGGAAGGTTTTTCAGTAGTATGATGATTTGTAAATCATTGTTTCTACTCAAAATCCAACCTCTTCAACAAAGTTTGAACTGTTCATTATGTTTGAGCTAGAGATTAATGCTAATGCACTGAAAATGCATTTATATTAGAGCTTTTTTCAAACATTTGCCAGGTATGACAATAAATGTGAACTGCACTGTATGTTTTTTAAAACAACTTTCATATAAAATACAGAACACAGAATTCCTTCAAACGCTTCTTTAATGGCTTACGGTTTGCTATGGCTATAAAAAAAATCTTTAAGCATTTATCATAACTTTAAATATTTTCTAATTTTATGTGAACGCCTGGTGGCATTACAGCACAGCATTTTTTATGCATCACATTTCAAGACTTCCTCATATTTTTTTATAATATACTTGGAACCATAAAACTACTACTAGTACAGGGTAAAATAAAGTGTCTCTACTGTTTTGTTTTGTTGGTTTTGAATAAATATTAATGCTAAAACTAATGTTTGATGAAAACACAAGAGCTCCTTGTATTCATGTTCACACGATAACAATAAAAACCTGAATTCTGTAGTTTAGTTTTCTAATTTTATTAAAGGTTATGCAATAAATCATTCAGTTCAAAGCTCGGCAGTAGGTTTCTGTACTCTGTGTGCCTTTTGTGTGTTTACCTGGTGGGGTACCATGTCCTGCTGCTGCAGTTGCAATTGCAAACGCTGAGGCAGGAGAGACGGAGCAGCGTGAATTCTCCCCAGACTGAACTGCAGACACGAAGACACATAATTATCAGCAGCAGCAGCAGCAACGCAGTTGGTTTTTTCTGCTGTTGCAGTTCAACAGAAAGGAGTGCATTACATGACCTATTCTGACAGCACATCAGGATTACAGTGGCTCCAAATAAATCACTTGACGTTATGAGTCATAACTTTACTGAAGGATTAAAAGGTTTTCCGCTGAGATCATTCTTCTGTTGTAGTGAACATTATTTCTCGTTTTTATGTCAACCTTAATTACAGCCTGATGATGAGTAATGTGTTTAATAATTGCACCACAAAAAGGAAAAAATAAATAAATAAAAGTATGTTTTATTTATTTAGAATTAAAAGATTTGAACTTAAAACTGAGGAGCAACAAAAGACTGTAGAACTTTTTTATTTGGAAAGGTCAAAGTTTTAACTAATTTTATTCAGCTTAGTTAAACAGTATCCATTTGCATTTTTAAAAACGGTTTCACAAGGAACATTGTGTGACAGATTAGTCCTGCTGAGTTAAATGTTATCTGAAAATGTAAAAAATAATCCATTTCATAAATGTTTGATTAATCATAATTCTGCTTGTTGACTGCAAATTTATGTTGAATATCAAGTTTTATGGAAAGTATTTTTGAACAAAGAAGAAAAAGCAGTAATTTTGTCTCTAGATAGAAAGATGAATACAGCATTAAAATTACTTCCAAATTAAATCTTATGATTAAAACAAAAATCACAATCATCATCAGTCTAAAAACAGTGATTAAATCTGCAGCAAATCAGTTCACAGATTATAATGCACTCTAATAGGTTCACTGCATATAAAACAACTATTTTAAGCATTTTTTAGTTGATCAGTTCTTGCCACCATTTGGATTTGAGTTTTGTGGCTGTTGCAGCAGAAATCTTGATCAGCTCACTAACCGGGCGGTGGCACAGCGCTGCCAACCTGGCACTGTGGTGTAACCATGTGCAATAAGGCCCACAAACACACCCACGGATTTACCTCCAGGCTGTCTGTAGCGGAGGTGGCGTGGTGTGGACGGAGAGCGACACGGAGACATGTCTCCCGCCTCACTGTTCTGCGGAGACTCTGGGATGATTTTCTCCAGCGACGCAGATTCCAGCACAGCTAGACAGCAAGTTCAGATCAGGAGAAAAAGCACAATATATGACAGCACTGCTTATAATGATGAACATTAATGCTGCAGTTATACAGGGCAAGAAAACTTTTTTTATGTAATTATGATGACATATTTCTATTGACACACTACATATTTATTATTTGCAAACATTGGTTTGGGATTTTACCGACTTTGTACATATCTATATATTTGATTAATTTGAAGGAAAACATGCATTTAAGAGAGAAAAAAAAAAAGACACCGACCAGAACAGGAAGAGTTATACATTTCTGAATATACTGGAAGCTAATTCTCAGAAATTTTTATTTGTAGAAATTCCCTCACGTGTAAAGTACATCTGCTTTACTTGAATGGCATGTTTGGCATGTTCTCTGGACTTTCTTATTTTAGAGGTGTTACAGAAGAAAGTTCCTGCTACAGACTTAAAAAAGTGTCTTTTTCTCCTGTCACATGTTGATGTGCTCGAATGTGTCCATTTGTGAGTGCGGCTACGTGAATGTAGCTCTAGCATATAGAGCTATTTTCCCTTTGGACACTTGGAGGTTGTGGTAAGTTTGTGTTGAGTGAAGCTTTGACATACTCCTCCGAATGCTCCGCCTCAGTTTTCCACAGAAAGGATCGATCCGCGGAGCCTCCTCCCCATCGGCTGCTGGGACTGGACTCTGGTCAGGCGAGGAGGGAGTCAGAGGATCCTGTGACGGCTTGCAGTTGTTGGGAGGAGGCGAGGTGGAAGAGGAAGGTGGAGAGGTAGCAGTCGGGGTCGGGGTTTGAGGCGTCGGAGTTTGAGGGGTCTGGGCAGAAGTGGGGCTACTGGCAGCCGACTGGGAGTTGTGGTTGAAGTTTGAGTTGGACAGAGGAGACGTCAGGTCGAGGCCTCCCACCCTGGCAGTGATGGGCGAGTGAAGAGAAAGCTTTCGGATCCGGACAGGGGAAGAGGTGCGGGACTGGATGGATAACGGAGGAGGAGATGAGAACTTGCGGCAGAGACGAGGAGATCTATCGTTCGTGTTGTCAGTGCCTCTGTTGTTTTGGTTTGTGGCAAAAAACAACTCCAAGGACCTGGAGAGAGGAGAAAAACAATATGTTAGCAAAATAATAAGATATTAAAAAAGCAATAAAGAAAGAGTTCAGGGGGGAAAAAGAGAAAACAAACATAATTGCAGCAGTGTGGAAGATCGTTCTCTCATTATAAAACTTTTCTTTTAGAACAGTTTTCATAACAAACAAGAGGAAAGTTGTATTTGGGCTGGGATATTTCCTTAAAGTGAAGATTTTACAGAGAACTGGGAGGGCTTGAAGCTTCCTGTTATTAGATTTCTTCAGAGTAATTTGTACTGAGCGGGCAGAGCGGACAAAGGAAGTTAGAGCAGTGACAGATTCTTTATTGTTGCACCTCTGTATCCCAGCACACTGAACTGAAAAAATAAAAACATATTCCAGGTTGCCCTGGTTACTGCCAGCTTTAATTCCCCCAATGTTTAAATTCATACCTTTTTAAAACATCAGAAATATTATCCCTTTGTATAGTCAGGGCGATTACTCAGCTTCAGTAAATGCAGTAAAAGGTAGACAAGTGAAGATGAACTTAATACTGCCCTATTAATGTCGAGCCCACAGACAGTTATCATCAGTTTATGCAGTTTATCCCTGAGAGGCTTTATAGCAGCTGTCAAGATGCCTGACATTGTTCACGATCAATTTTCACTCTTGTTAGAGTTTGTGTTGTGCAGTTTATTTTCACATAGAAGATGTAATAGGTGTGAAAGAGTGCAGACTGGTTCACATTACACTCATAAGAACACACAAATTATAGTGTTTCTTTAAAATAATCAGCATGTTATATCACATTTATTAGGTAAATATCAAAATATGCTTATACAAACTTAATCTCAAACTGTAAACTGGAGAAAGACCCAGCGTTTTTAATTTATTGGGGAATTATTACAATGTTAGGAAATAATAGTTAACAAACTCACCTAAGGAACACTTAAACTAAGTCCGTTCAGTTAAATTAGATTAGAATAGAACTGAAATATCCTTTATTGTCCCACAGTGGGGAAACATTTAGCAACAAGACATCACTTACTCTACCTCTATAACATTTTCTGAAATTGGAGGACAAAGAGAATGAGTTTGGACATTCTGCTTTGCAAAATCTCTACAGTTTTCTTTCAGGCTTGCCACTCATGTTTTAGAGGATTTATGTATGGTAACCACGCCGGCCATGGAAGGCATTGATTTTGTGTTTGATGAACCATTTCTGTGTTGATTTAGCCATATTTCTAAGTTGGTATGGAAGTGAATTGGAAGAGATAGAGACCTGGAGTGGCCTAGTCAAAATCTGGACTTATCCAACTCAGATGCTATATTATGACTTTAAACAGGCCTCTTCTGTCTGCTTAAAAATTCTCCAGTATTGCTGAATTTAAAGATTGTTCAAAGAAGAAAATACCGCCACTGTGATGATCAAGACTCTTACATGTTATCACACATGCATGGTGGAGTTTTTGCTGTAAAAGGCAGCATAACTAGTTTTTGGGTTTGTGTTGGATGTCTTCTTTACCTTCTATCAGATCTGCCAGACTACTTAGTTTAAACATGCAGGCAGAGATTGTTACAAAGCCCACTGTCAGTGAATAGTAATGTAATAGTCTCCTTGACATTTTTTTAATAAAAAAATAAACTTTTGCTTTATAAAACTGTTTAATATTAATTTTATCAAATATTAACCAGCTATATTGTCACCTCATGAACATTTAACTTTTCTACTACTGTATTGTCAAGTAATCCGTGACCTGTTTTCTACAGATAGATGTAAAAATCTTCCTTAAGTCTGAGAGTCACCACAGGCTTGGTGTTTGATTCTGTGCCAGAAACATGAAAGCTGTTGTCAAATGGAAAATAAAACATTTGGTTATTGCAGTTCAGGGAGTCGAGTCAAAATTGGTTTATGGGTAGAGTTATCATGCAAAGGCAAACACAGGCATCTTCTGTTTGTATGAGTCTCTCTTACAGATCCAAAACAGAGAACAAGATGCATCTTAAAAAGAAATGAAAAGCTGGAGAGGGGAAGATGCATGGACAACATGAAGAGGTAATGATAAGCTGAAGAGCAATAAGCAGATTAAGAGAATGCAAACTTAAGGTGATTAATATCTTACTCATTTTTTTATGGGTATTACAATTGTTTGGAAAGAAAACATCAAAAGAAAAGTAATATTCCGCTGAAAACATGCTTTTGGATTAATGCAGCCTTTACGCATTAAAATAAATTCAGATTTCCTTTCATTTCTTTATTGATGATTCATTATAATGTCAGAGGCAGATGGAGAGTTACAATCCCAGTAAATCATTCGGATAAATTCTCAGTCAGGATTAGCTAAAGCTAGAGCCATGCATTAGTTCAGTGTCAGACCATGACCAGAAGAGAGAAGAAGAAGACAGGAGAAAGTGCAGCGGAGTCAACAGAGAAAAGACCAAGTTACTTGGACTGATCCATGGCTATCTTCTTGATCTTCAGACTGTAGTCAGGACAGATGGATGAGATGGACAGACGGTCAAATGAGTGGCGCTGCGCCCTAGAATATGTGGGGACAAGAGAGATGGATGACAAAAAATGATTTAATGTCGGGATGGAACGGTTGAATTGAGACAGAAATCCAAGTAATGGAAGATGGTCAGAGGGATGATGTTGGAAGGGTGATGAATTAATCTTTCTTGGAGAAAAGTTGTGCCTGAGGAAGACAGACACTGTGAGTCAGAGAACAGCAGGGCACAGGAAATATTCAGACTCCTAAGATGATCTGTGACCACATGGGAGGAAATCCAACCTCAAAAAGGCACATCATTTTACTTCTAAATTTGTAAATATTTATATATGGGCATATTCCATACATATTTATATGTGTGGAGATATTTCATCTCAGTCCCTGTAGGAATGAGATGTGGGAAAGAAATTTCTCCCCTTGTAAGAAAGAGTTGGAAGCAGTTTCCGATTTCAACCCATGAAAGCAGTTTAACTGTACTGGGCAAAGACGTCCCCAATTTACTTTCTGGAGAATCTGTTTCAGTTAAAACCAGATATTGTCTTTTTCTAAATGAAACTTTTCTTACTTTCTGACATCAAATAAACATCTTTTGGTCATGGTCAGTTTGAATTTAGAGAGATTCTTATGACCTTCTTACATTTCTTTTCCTAAATCTACTAGAATTACTATGTCTTTAAAGAACTAGTGAAGGCCAAGCTGATGGTGCGACGGCTTTGTAAGTTTCCAGTAGTTGACAACTGGAATCACAAGTTGGCAGACTTTGACACTCCCAGCTTATAAGATCTTTGAGAAACTGCCCTGTCTTTCAATCACTCTGATGCAAAAGAAAACATCACCTAAAAACAAAATTGCTCTGAATTCTCTACAAATACGGCATTACATACAGACAGTTTATCTTCTCTGTATTCAAAAATTGGAGACTCCAAAAACAAAAGAAGACAAAACTAAAAAAAACCAAAGAGATTGTTTAGATTTTCATGGAAAGAAAATGTCTTGGAAGGACTTCCTAATTTAAATAATGTTTAACTTAATTAAATGCAGCTAGTGGGTTGGGTGCAAGGTTCACCTACCGTAGAAAATCAAATGACCGCAAAAATGGAGCAATAATTTGATTTTAATTTGATTTGAGTACTTGATTATTTAAAATACTTGATAGCTAAATCATAAAGCTAAGAAAGCTCAAAACGGAAACCTCGCTGTCTTCTTATGTTTGTTTCAAAAGGGAGAATTATGTATTTTCCTGGAACATAGTGCCATTTTATACCACAATAAAGTTACTATGCTACCTTCAGTTGTAACATAGTAACTTTACGGTCAGCTGTAACAATTGAAAAGAAGTTTGACTTTGCATTTTAGCCATATCTGCCGTCTGAAATTGGCCTCTCCTAACCTTTCCGACATCATCACAGTAATGCTTCTTCATGATGCTGTTTAAATCAGCTCTTATTAGTATTGGACTGAGAAGTAGTCTGTATGATGTACTCAGCAGACTTGCAGCTCCATCAGGTGTTTGCTAACACCAGCCACGAGGGAATAACATTACAGCAAGATAAAAAGCTCAGTAAAGTCAATTTTGCACAACATGCTTTCTGTACAATACAGCTTTAATTTAATCTCTTTGGAAAAGCATGTACTAAATCTTAAAATCTAGAAAAACTGCAAACATGCAACTATCTATCTTGTGTGCATCTAATGCTCAAGTGCTTCCTTCTTGTTCTTATCCAGTGAAGGCAGCCACAAGTCATGGTGATGGTGAGTTAAGTAACTATGTCCAAAAACCACAAGCTTTTCCAGTCAAAACCCAGAGCTGAGCAGAAATGTGGATGGAGCATAAACACCCTGCTCTGATGCAGCCAGAGATATAATGAGATTTAGATTGAACATCATGTGACACACAGCAGATTTTTATGTTGATGCCAAAGAAAATTTGTTGAGGCATCTGTCCTGCTGGCCCTTCAGATACAAACATTGCTTCTTCAAGCTGGTTGGCTTAATCTTGCCATGTGTAAAGTCAAAACCTGATTCTTAAATTCTAAGGAAAAATAATGCAATCCCTGCAGCAAATGTGTGTTGTATAACCAAAGGCATGACTGCATATTTGTGTGTGTAAATTGTAAGACCTGATGGGTATGGAGGAAAAGGGCTTCTTGTAGATGTCAGCCAGTTTGTCCATGACTACGGTTGCCGTGGTGAAGATCCTGTACGTGTGCAGGAAGGTGTTCAGGAAGTCTATAGAGAGGAAGCGCAGGTCGGTCAGCCGCTCCAGCAGCCGCTCCACACTCGCGTAACGGATCTGGGGGACCTTGCAGGAGTTGAGCGTCTTGCTGAAGCAAATGTCAACATCATCTTTATGGAGGCGCACATCGGATCTGATGGATACACACACGTACGCACGCGCACACACGGACACAAACACAAAACAGCATGTGGGTGACTGTAGGGCAGCTCAGCAAGAAAAATGTATCAAATGCAATTGAGCAAAAATAAGGTTAAGCCAATAAAGAGAGAAATAAAAATGAAAACTATAAATTAAAAGAAACAAACATAATACATAAAACTTTGACTTAAAGCAATTACTTTCTCACAGGAGCATGGATCTAGTATCAAAATGGTCACAAAAGTTTTACATGTAAAAGCATCTTGATAATTGTGATTATGATCGTTACATGCTCTTTTGAGTGTCCATATTCTCATACAAATCAGTGAAGACGACACATTTGTCTTATCTTACTGAGGTTTTTATTTCTATAACTAGGCATGAGCTGCTATGAGATTCTCATGTCATTATATCCCTGAATAAAATGACAGTGGTTGCACAAATTTGACATATTATCATAAACATTTAAAAGAAGAAAATCTAAGATGATGCAGCTGTTTTTGTTCTAGTCCCTTCTATAAAGTTTGGTCCATTTTTTATCCATTTTTTGAGGGGAGAAGAAAAAAGAGCCTCCTGCAAAGGGATGTTTTGTACTCGCTTTGATTTGAAGTAATTTTGTTATTATTTGTCCACAGAGTACATTAACTACATTTGGCTAAGGGAATGCAATAAATAGTTTCAACCAACAGGAGGTCAAATTTAAAACCACAGAGCTGGTTTATTGCACAAAATGCCCTCCTTTAATGCTCTCCAAGGAGTAACTCTTTCTTCCTTATTTTCTTGAAGAGTTCAGCGTTTGTATATGAAAATTGTGCATGAAGGCTGAATGTTAAATTAGTCAGGCTGACACCATGGGTTTCATCAGCTGTTTAACAGACACGAATGCTCACAACTTTCAAAACAGCTTTAACTTTATAATGGACTCATTTAGACTCATTTTCCGTTCCTACTAACTGACTCGTCAGAAAAAAGTGTAATGGAAAAAAAAGCTGTGCAAAGCAACGGGTGGCAGAGTGGGGATCAGAGTAAGCATCAGAAAGTAAAATCTAAGATAAAACTCTTAGATAGTCTTGCACTTCTCATTAAAATAACCAAACTTTATTAAAGGTATAGCCCAATGGAGATTCTGAAGCAGCCTGACATTTTACTTTTTAATACGTAGGTCTAGCTCAGAGGTCAGCAACTTCAGTTCTCGAGTTCAAATACCCTGCAACCTTTGGAGTCATCTGTGCTCTAACACATTTGACTCAAATAAATTGTTAATGATCAGGCTTTTGCAAAAAAAAGCAAAGGTAAATGAGCCTTTTGATTCAGGTGATTTTCAACAAGGATGAATGCAAAAGTTGCAGGACATTGGCACTCAAGAGCTGGAGTTGCAGATATCGCAAACTGGCCCATGCCTATTTAAAATCCAAACTTGTGTCAATTTTGAAACTAATTTCTCTCCATAGCACTTCACTTTGAACATGCAGCTTGCTCTAGTTGCATAGCATGAAGATATGTGTGCTTTTCTTCACACAAAGATACTTACTTGATCATATGAGGCACGGTGACTTTAGAGTTTTCCTCAAACACACTAGTCATCAAGCCATTACAGCGGATATTATCAATGCACTGTAAATATACAGAGAACAACAATTAACCAAAGACAAAATATTTTCTAAACAATATACAGACAATTGGTGGAGAGAGCAATAGAAAACATCCCAATGTAGTTCGACCTGGTTTTATTGTTTTCTCATGCTTCCTGCTTTAAATTATTACAAAAGTAGGATTAATAAGAATATGTTAAGACAAGAAAGCAAGTTATAAACCCATCAGTGTATTCTATGTGACAAGAACTAATCTTGTGTGGCATGCTTGTATGCTGTTACCTTGTTTGTGAAGCACAGAGGCAGCGAGCCCAGGGGAATGGCACCACACTCTGTTTACTCATCACTAAGCCCGCTCAATGCCCAGCGGAGACATGCTCTTGCTGTTTGGAGGTGTTCTTGTTATTATGTGTTTGTATGGATCTGTGTTGGTGTATTACCTGGCTAATATCACTGGTCCATGCAGCCTTCTCCTGCCGCGACGGTGCCAGCAGCACCACAGTAAATGAAGGCGAGTCTGATGGCTCCACCACCAACTTAAAGTCCAGCTGACCAAACACCTGACCAGCCGTTTTAGCTGCAATACAGAGAAAAACAATCAGTGTTTTACGCTACAACACACACCTAGATGCATATGTTCCTAAATATTTATAAGGAAAACAGCAGCACAGAAGGGTAATTAGGCAAACCTTCTTCTGTGCATTGCTGAGGATTAACGGTAAAATGGACCATGAGTATCCACATGAATGCTATACACATAAATACTCCTTGTATTTATGTGTATATTTATCAATCCTAGATGCAAAATTAATTTTCACATAAAGGAGTTACAGTTCTATAATGTTAAAAGATCAAACCATGGCATTTAAAGGGTTGAACGTCTGATATTTAAAGGAAATTAATTATTGTTTGACATCTAATTAACCTTCAAAAGAGATGTAGTCTGAATAACCTGATACGTAGGAGGCAAAGAAAAGGAAACACAGTTCTTACATTCGTCATCAGTAACATCTGGTTCCTCTATGAGTGTGCAGTCAATAAGGGACAAAACTCCACCTTGCTGTTAGAGGAAGAAATAAACATTCTAGATCCTTTTTCCTACTCATGTATTGTTGCAGAACACAGTGTAACAGTGATGTCACCTTCAGGAGGTGCAGTTTTCCACCAGAGCTGCGAGTGCAGACCAGAAAGTGTTTTGTGAAGAGAAAACACTGTCGTTCTCCCTCTTTCTTCAGGGAAAGGGAGCCGAGACGGACCTTGCTGAGTTTCCCTCGCTCCACGGATGGCAGCTGGATCAGGGAGCCTGTGGAGCAGGAGCGGCATAGGATTATTTTACTCATCATTAAAGTGACTGAAGAGAAGAAACACCTACTGAACTTGTTTACCCAGGTTTCCTACATATTCTTCATGTTCAGTTTTTCTCAACTGATTTGATCCATTTATGTGATTAAAATTAAAATTCCTGATATTGTTTGTTGAGCCTCCACAACATTTCTTTGTGCATCACAGTAGCAGCTTCTCATTCTTCCAACAAGCTTGCAAATGCTTTTAGACATGCACCAATTGCTTCCACACAATTCTCTGATGCTTTATGACAGTATTATGTACTTATGTCATGTCAGTCAAAATGAACAATAGCTATGAATGAATGCTAATTAGTCATTCCCTATAAAACTCATCGCATACATATGTCATTACATACAAATTTTATTTAAACAGTTGTCAAAATCTGCCAACTTTTTCTTTATCATTCTTTCGTTCCCAAAACTGAAAAATTTCTCTCAGGAGAAACTCAGTTTTCACTAATAATATTGTTTACAGTTGTGCAAAGAAAACAATACTCTAACACCCAATGCCTTTGAGTGTTTAGAGAATTTTTTTGACGGATTAAAAACACGGTCCAAATTAGAAACAACAAGCCACTTCTGATGAGTCAACTACAGAGGGAAAAACTCTGCCTGATTTCCTAGGTCAGTTCAACATGTCTTTAAAGACTTGTCGATCTCTCCCAGCCAACAGACTTAACAATAAAACCATTGACAGGTAAATTACATTGACTATTTGGTTACAACACGTTGTTCTGCTGGGAAATCTTGGTTCCTGGCATCCATCACCTATTTCAAGGCAGCACCAGTCCCAGATGACATCGCCCCTCTTAACGAGACTCTGTTTCACCACACAGTAGAGACAGCTCAACAAGCATAAGATCCTAATCTGTAGGATCAACTGGAAAGCCCAATCATCAAAAGGAAAATCCTGCAACCCACAGTCACCTGCTGCTATTTTCCAAGAGCCAAACACCACAGGATGCCCACAAAGGTTCTCTATAAATGCCACAAGGGGCTCCGGCTGATTTTCCCAGCACCTCAGACAAGTAGTTTCATTACCGCTGCTAAATGAGAAAATCTTATTTAATTTTACCAATCTGAGTAAATTTGATAATTTATGTTATGAAACAGTAGGAAGCTATTATTAGGTTTCTACACTTTGAATTAGAATTAGAGCATCCAGGATGAACACCGGAGTCCATATTGAATTCATGTAACTCAATAACTCCTCAAAATAATTCAGTTTCGAAAAATTGTGTTTTTATAACTACTTGTTGCTTAAGGTGTTCAGTGCCAAGTAAGGTATGTGGAGTAATAAAAGTAATTGAGTGGTTTTACTTTGTTAAACCAGGCAGAGCCTATGGTGAAATCATTCATGTGTTTAGTTGCATACAGATGTGGGGCAACAGACGCAGGAGGGAAAACCAAACATCAAAATCCAGATTTCGACAGAATCGCATCATCTGCAAAGGGAAAGAGGAGAACCTGAGGCTCCTAAAGTATATAGTGGTATTATTGCTAGTGGGGCAATTAGCAATACCAGTCAGTTACCGAAGCATCTGCCAGTCAAAATAGTAAGTGGTCAGTTATATGCATGAGACATCATCCCAATGTCTTGATGAGGTTTTAAAAAATCACTTTTGGAGATCCTCTGGCTGCAGCTGACAGCTGTGAGGCATACAGCCCAATACAAACAGCTGTTAACGCTCTATTTGAATGAAACAGCATAAATCACAGCAAACAAGGAGTTTTCTGTATCAGGTAAGACACAAACTGCTACAGAGTATTGCTGTGAACCGATGAAGACTCACCCTGCCTGACGAAGGTCTGGCTGGTGTCCAGCAGGATGTCACAGCCTTCAACAATCATTCTCTCAATGGCCAGATTCTTCCGGATGTTTTCTGTGTCGCTAACCTCATCGTGCATCACTCTGGACACACAATAATGAAGTTATTTCAGTTTTTATAATCAGAGTGAACAGAAAAATGTTGAGTATTTCAACACCTACCTAGATAATTCCTCTAATTTGGACTTGGCAAACTCAAGACTCTTGCGCTCCACATGCTCATGAGGTGTGTGGGCCAGGAGTTCGTGTAGTGTTATGATGTAACGAGGGATCTTTATGGAGTAAAGAGAATTATGGAAAAGCAAAGTTGAGTGGATATATACATTTAATTCAGTCGTGCAAAAGTTTGTTTCCAAGCATCAGAGTGTGGCAGAGTTTATGATCTACCTGGAACATTGGGTATGTGAGAAACGTCTCGAGCATCCTTCCTTCACAGGCAGCGTTGGACTCGTACTGTTTCAGCAGTTTGTCGAAGTCTCTGTTCTGCTTACAGTTGGCTAAAACTTGAAGGCTGTACTGATGGTTACGCACAAACTCCTGGTAGATGTTTAGCATGGGCAGCAGGATGTCAAACAGGTCAGCTGGAGGTAAAAACATACAATATAAATACATGCAGTCAGTACCTCCAAATTGTGACAAAAACAAATGATATTTTCCCTCCATTGTCTTTTAGGACATTATCTGTCTCACTGTCAGTAGGATGTTTGCCCCAATTTTGTTGGTAATAAGAGCAACAATTCAAATATTTATAAATATTTATTCAGTTGCACTTTTTCTGTCCAATAACTGTTGAACTGTGCAGCTCCTCCACAAGTTGCAAGGATTCATGTTTCACATATTTAGTCTAATTACTGTTAATTTTCTTCAGTGTTTAAAGTTTGTATATAAAAAAATATAAAAATATAAACATAAAAGCAAAAGATTTCCAAGCATTATTTATTTTTATTTAATTCAGCTATAAAAGGATAAATCAGACCACGAGAAGAAGAAAATGTCACCTGGGTATTTTTTCAGTAGAAGCAGCAGAGTCCAAATGTTTTATTAGATATACTGAAATTTTAATGTCCTTACTAGAGTACATCCAGTACATCATTTATGAAGCTTAACGATGTACTGAGAAATTGTCTGGTGATTAGAAATTCATACTTTTCACCTTAATCAGCCCAAACATGCTGATTGACCAATGACTGGAGAGTTGAAAACGCCAAAAATAATATTTCTTCTCCTGAATGGTGAGCATGCTGGACTGACCACTCCTTGGTCAAGCTAACAACATTCCTCAGTGTGTAAAGTTGGACAGTTTCACAAGCCATTTAATTTTCTAAGGGTTTGATTTAGGCTGCATGACAGTGAGAGAGATCAAGACTTTCAGCAGAAAATAGGAAGACTAAATGTATTAAAGCAAAGTTGCTTTTTTATACTTTGAGCTTTCAATCAACATCTACCATGAAAAATATAAAATTTTGTTATGTTATTAACCTTTTTCAAATCTAAAGGTTATGATAAACTTATGCATTTTCGAGAATAGGGAGACTGCTTTAGTAATGTTAGTCACACAAGATGGTAACTGCTTTTATAATTTGCTAAAGGTTGTTTATAATTAAAATCTCTTACCATTTTCTCTGTGTTTTAAAATTACTGTGAAACTTCTCTCAAACACTGGGTGTGACATCACATTTTTTTTCTGAAATAAATAATTAACACTCGCTCACAAAAATGAGCTTTTTCCTAATTGAAACAGAAATTGGCTAAAATCACTATCAGGTGAAAGTTGTTCAAAAGAGATCAGACATTCAACCCCTTCAATTCTTCATAAAGTCTGTTTAATGAATATAGTAACCACAGTCTGGAACATCTTTGTCCTTCTTAAAATGTCTTTATGACATGAGAAGGGAAAAAAGAAATATATGAAAAATAAAAACTGCACATTCATTTTGGTGAAAAAAGGACTGGCTGCATAATGAACATGTTTTCTACAGCAGTAATTGATATGAAAGATGTAGGTGATAAAATGTCTACATTCTGCTTGAAAAGAAGAGTCACATCAGGTCGACAAGTTTAATCAGCTCTTTCCTCTATGTTATAATTTGTCACCAGTAATTTGCTGCCACATCTGTCAGCCGCCTGTCTCCAGGGTGATGCTTATCCGCTCAGGGTTGTTTTTTTTTAGGGGGTGAGACGGTGAGAAGCTTCTGGTCTGGATAGTTATTGTCTGTGAAGACAATGAGTCTGCTCAGTGCAGACTGAGATAGGAACGCCAGGGTTTTTGTGAATAGGACTAGGTGACATTAACAGTGACGTCTGGTCTGAATAGGAAATATTGAAGCGGAGAATGGCTAAAAAGCCGACCTTCATGCCTTCAGTGAGCGTGGTTATGGATTGTGTTCGTGTGCTCTGCTCTGTGTGTGAAGGCGAGTGACAGCTCACCCAGCACCAGAGTTGGCCAGTTGGCAATCCTCGCTTTCAAGCCTTGATGGAAAATCTCATGGAGGAACATAATGGTCTCACTGGGAACATATTGAAAACACATTAATAGTGTCCACTTCAGAGAGATTTATACAAAAGTTTATTGTATTAGCTTAAAAGTTTTACCTTTTAAAAATAATAAAAAGACACATTCAAACATACACCAACACACCTGTTGAGGAAGATGCTGCTCACATCATCATGGCTGATGGGAGGTTTCTTTGAACTGGCGGCCATTCTCAGAGGTCTGAGGAAACAGTTGACCAGGATATAGAGCTGGTGGACATACCTGTCACACACACACACGCACATAGGTAAAAAAAATTATGAAAGGTTAGTTGTTCTACAAGATATCCTAATATAGTGGGATCATACTGCAAATAAAGAGTCGCATGCAATGTGCATCCTGTGGAAAAGGGCTCTCAGATGTGGTAATGCACACACACTTCCAAATTGTGCAAACAGACTGGGACTGAAGTAGGTTGTGGGCCTTTGTAGGTTGCAGTTTGAATACAAAATACATTAGCCACCATAACCTGCCATAAAAATCAATTTTGCGATTACATTTTGCATTCTCTGCTGAAATGAACTGTCCACAATGGAACTGGAAAACATTTTAAATATCCCAAATAAAATACAATAAAAAGAATAATTAAAATGGAAATAAACACCACAGACAACAGAAATCATAAATAAAATGGATTATGATGTATATGTAAACAAAATAACCCTTCAAAAATATATCAGAATGAAAATTACGAAGCTCATTTAAATTTATCATGTGATTAATTGTTTACTGCATCACAGTTAAGGAGAAGAAGGGGTTATGTGGTTTAAGATTTGATTTTACAAATGTGCAGTGTAAACTGATTCAGGGTTTGGAGTCTCGCCGTAATCAGTGAAAAACAGATTTTTGCTTTTGTGTCCTTCTTATTGCAAATGCTAAGATATGCACCCTGTGCTATATGTTCAGACAACTCCTGTCATCTGGATCATTTCATCCTGCTGATAAATTGATTAATTTTAATGGTGCCTTCCTTCAAAGCAAGCCTAAAACAGATAATGAACGCACAGAAACCACCCATGTTTCCAAAGAACCTTTGCAGATTGTCAATAAAAATCATAGTGCAACTGTAACACCCATGTGTGGTGCTGTGACAGGTAGCAGTTTGCTGTAAGATTTTAACAGGATTGCAGTGCACAATGTAAAACTGTAAACTCTGAAACAAAAAACAACAATTACAGAGGCTTTTCTAACAATTGGAAGTCATCATTTACATAAGTTTGCATAAATGTAACTTTAATCAGCTTAGCTTTTAAATATGGCAGAAGAGAAACATAAACATATCATTTAAAATGAACTTGACCAGCTCCAGCAAGAGCTCTCAGATGTGTTGTAAAGGTTTGAGTCTTACTTTTAAAATTACATTCGATATTTTTAGACTAAAGATGCTTTTTTGTTTTTTGGTTTTTTATGTTATTTTTTGAAGGATGTTCACATTGGAGCATAAAGATTGGAAAATAATTTTGACATGTTTTTAAAGTTGTGATTAGTTCAGGGTTAACTTGTTTCAAAGTGATGGGAGAGTCGGAAAAGGAGGAGGAACAGATGGAGAACGGATGCCTTCTGGTCAATCTGACAATCTGAAGCCGATGCATTTTGTCAGGTCTAGTTTTAGTATTGCCTATAAAAATCCAGTCAGTTGTCATCCTAGATATCATGAGAGATCATTCATAGAGCTTCATCTGCAAAACAGTAACCAGATCAGCCATTATCTTAGTACAAAATATATGTTCAACCACGGATAAAAATTAATAATATACCACTGAACAAATTTAAACAACGAAGCCATAAAATATTTAAATGATATGTGATCCTAAAGTTTCTCATGCAAAATGCTGCATTACCAACCAAAGGTTTCTTTTGTCAATCTTTAATTGTGTTTTCAATATTATTAAAATTCAAACATGTTTTTTTTCTTCTTTCTCTTTTCTATCTTTAATAAAGAGCACTTCAAGTAGAAAGTCTTAATTTTAACTTTTATCTAGCACCAGATATTATTTTATATTAACCAGAATTAGTCCGTATAATAACCACCTTGAGAACTCTGTGATCTCTATGTTCCACTCCTTCTGCTAATTTGACTAATTCAAATGTGTAAAATTAAATCTAAAGTAAAATTACATTTACAGAGCCACCAAACTGTTATCAGACTATTTCCATAGGAAGATAACCATGACCATTTAGATGCAGATTGTAATGTTGCTCAAGGCATAATGTATTTACATACTCTGTCTCTGCCTCCACCATATTGAAGACAATCTGGTTCCTCTTCCTCATGCTCTCCGCATGCGGAGAGCAAATGTAGTCCTGGACAATAATTTTCCACTTCCTGCGACACAGCCAGCCCCGCATGAAACTCTGAACCTGTGGAAGGAAAAGTTTAAAGGTAAATGTACATATGAGAAATAAGAAATAAAGGTGATTGTAATAATGTTTACCTTTTTGATCTTTTTGATATCTGGGTCTTCGTTCTCGTGGTAGACGTGATAAGGCCTCATCCGCTCCTTAGTTTTGTTCAAAGCTACAATCTTTTAAGAAAAGAGATTTCAGTTCAGATTCAGAAATTATTGTCACGTAAAACAGCAGATGCCTAACAAATCCCTTTCATTATTTATTAACAAAAATATTTATTAAAATAGGATTTCAGAGTATTATGTAATTAACAAAATTAGGATGCCCCACTTTTGCTTCCAGCTGATTCCCTGAATATTTTTAGCTCAGAGTGTGTTCAAAGAATCGTTGGTGTGTTTACAGCAGATACCAATCAGACTTTCTCATCGCTGAAAGCCTTCATTCAGAACAGAAAGCAGGGGAAAAACATGGAGGACAGCTCGTTCTGGCTAACAGTAAACACATTCTGGCTAACATTTGGACAAGAAGAGCAAAATTTTCAGCAATACTTAAAAAAAAAAAAAAAAAAAAAACTCCAGAGTGACATTATTTAACCTGTTTGTTTCTACTTTCAACCCAATTAACAGTATCTGCTTCTGACATATGTGGTCGAGCTCGAGTGATAAAACCAAACACATTTTCAGCTACACTTCATCTTTACTTTCCCATTTGCCAGAGTTATCATGCAGATTACAGCAAAGAAGAGCCAGTCTGCCAAGTCCTGAGTGTAACACTGGCTAGTTTGTTTAAATATTCATAAATGCAGAGCAATACAAGCACACACAGAGAGAAGAAAACAAACAAACAGACATACACCACTATGTTTTAATGAGAAGATTAACCAGCTGCACAATGGCTCTTAAGTTCTAATCCTTTTTTCATGAGCAGCTTCATTAAACATGCAGATGTTTTATATTGCAAAATAACTTTCATTAGTATTGTTTTATTACCATCCAGCATCCCTGAATCCTGGCAATAAGATTCACCAAAACAACACACATTAGACAGAAGTGGAAGTGGCACACTTGTTGCTCAGAGAGAAATTTACAACAGTGAGTGCGTCATTTCTTCTCAAAGATAAGATTTCACACTCGAGCTTGGGTGTTTAGACTAGCGATTACTGACACAAATGAGCAGAGACCAAATTGGAAACAACAGCAGAGCTTTGATTTATTGAGAGTTTACCAGCTAGACCACTGAACAAACGGCACCCCCTTTGAACAATCGTTATTCGCAACAGAATGCAATTTCAAACGAATCCCTGTAAAATTAGGATGCATAACAAGTTCTTTCTGGTTATGTCTGGGGCAGATGTGCATTTGCATCATTAAAAGTAAGGAAACTAATTTAAAATCTTCCTTTTTGCTTTGCAAAAAAAAGTTCAATTTGGCTGATTAACTGTAGAGGAATTAAATCTGATAAAATCGGCTGTAATTTAAATCATGTTTAGACAATCTGCATAATATGTTTAACCCAATGAGTCATAACAGTGATATGATGTTGTAAAACAACTCCATAAATGATGTTTAGTTATCTAAAAATGCTGTGTATGTTTGTCCTATGCTTGTTGATTTAATGCACTTTTCAGTTACAAGGCAAAACAGTAATGCTTTTTTCTTTTAATCATCTTAAATGGAGACCAAGCAATTAAAAAGGAGGTTATAAAGTTATGACTGATTGGTGCATGGCATTAGCCAGGAGTGTTACCACAATTAATCTCTTTTCAAATAGCTTGCTTTGCTTTTTTGTACACAGATAAAGCATCACTGTTGGGTTTCAGCCAGAATTTCTAAACCTAATTTACAGCAACATGTCCAGTGAGGTTTGCTCAGGTTTGCTGACCTTTTGGTGGAACCCCAAAGAAAACCAACAACGCTCAGAGTAAACGTAGTCTTTGCAATGATCGCTCACAATGAGGCTGCGTCTGCCTCTGTTTGACTTTCCTAATCATTACAATAGCACTACAATGACCTAAACACATTTCATTCATTTGTTGTCTGCCAACTGTTTGTAATGTCTTAGCTATTTAAAATTGGCAAAAGCAATATTTTTTACAGCTTCTGACCAGCCATTTGCATCATGAGGACTTTTTCCACTGCATATTTTAAAGCATTGTGGGAGCACTTATGTTTACTAAAGCAAAATGATGCTATAAATCTAATTAATGCACACAGCTAACTAGATCCTGTTAATCTGTGTGGGGGGAAAGGAGGAAGGGGAATAATTTTGATTAACAATGTTGTGAGGGTCTGTGTTCAACAAACGTGTGATTTATCGGGCAGAGACGGCTGCGCAGAAACAGGACGCATTCGATGAGCTTGGCTGTCCGTGAGGACGCCAATCAAATATCTTTGTTGAGGGCCTCCTACACCCAGAAGTGACCGAGTGCACCCACTCCCTCACTGCCAAGAATACAAACATAGAAAACAACCCACAGCAAGCACACCAACACTGACATGTACACTATATAGGTTTATTCAAATGCTTTCTTTTTGCTTTCACCCTTTGTGATTTGTTAAAATGAGAACACAATGCTGTGTGGGCAGGATGGTGAGTAACAGAATATAGAATATGACTGGGAAATAGAGAGAAAATGTTTATGCAAGAGTCCTGTCGAAATGCCTTCTAAGGTTTTTATCCTATGATTTTATCTGTGATGAGACACGGCTTTGTAATATTGCAGTGCTGTAAAGTACTTGGTGTTTCAAACTCCTTTTGATGTTATTGGTCCCGGATTTCCATTGAAAATGATTTGTATCGCTCTCCTTGAGTGCCTTGAGGGTCAGAAGTGCAATAAGAGCAGAGACAAAAGACCATCCAATAAACAGCTGACTGAAAGAGTTGTTTTAATGGAAAGCACTAAATCAGCTGTCCAAGTCAGTTTGCAAAATGCTTTAATTCTCTTTATTTAAATGTTGCAATTTTAAAAAATGCACACAAGGAAAAATGTTTAAAACTGAGGGTGGAAAGGTAAAAAAAACATAAACTAAATTATTTTGAATAAAACCGTGCGCATCTACAGTCAGAAATGCATATTATCTACCTCGGATTTAAGTCTTTCAATTTCTGTGTCCTGGTCCTCCAGCTGAGTGCGGAGCTGATTGGCAGCCACCTTCTCAGTCTCCACAATTTGTACAAGGTGGATGTACTTCTGCATCAGCACTTCTCGTTCAATAATTATGTCAGAATAGCTGTGAAAAAAGAGCATTTTATATTATAAAAAGCAGCTCACATACTCTTAAGAATTAATGTCATAATCACTTTGAACTTTTAGTTATCTAACTAAGATTTTTCTAATGTGGAATGATCAAATAGTGAATAAAAACTTTTTAAAGCTGGCAGAGAAAAAAAATAATCTCAGCTTCATCAAGTTCCAGAATTATTGCACATCTCAAATGAGTGATTTTTTTTTTTCTGAGAAATTTCAGTTGCATTTGTAATGATTCTGAAGCAGTAATTTATATTTGTGTAAATGCTGTGTGAGAGCTGCAGTATCAATGCAGTAAAAGCAAAATGTAACTGACAAAGCTGCATAAAAAATTAAAAACATTCTGTAATGTTGAGGAGGAAATTAACAACCATCTGCTACTAGCACATTATCACTGGTTTATGGCTGTTTGTTGCTCGTACCAAGGAAGACAAACATCAGAAATTACTGCAGGGTACTTGCTATTGCCGAAGGATATGGAAAGAATTATAAACCACTTCTAAACTATGTAGCTATATTTATACGGTTAAGTATCTTCTCTGGGAAAAATCCCAACTCAGCTGGACAAGGAGACAGTGGAGATGCTCTGTGATCGGAAGGATCTACAGCAGAACCTGCTTCTAAAAACCACAGCAGATACTGGGTTCAACAAGGCACAGATAAGAAAATTATCTTGGCTTTTGTAAGTTAAAAAAGTCAGCATCTCTGAGGATATTTTAGTGTTTTAAAGACCATGACGCTGGTGACTTGCATATGTGGAGAGATGTTTTTTAATCCAGAGGATCTGGTGAGACTTAGTGCAGCACTCAGTGTGGTTTCTGCTGCCGTAGCCCATTCACTTCAAGATTCCTATTATTTTCAGTTCAAATGTGGTTTTCCACATTCTTTTGTCATAACAACTGTTTTTTGTTTGATTGTTTCTAACCTCTTGAACCATACTGCAACCAACAATGTATTCCTGGTAACTCTTCTGAGATTTTCTATTTTTTTAGACATTCTCTAAAAGAAACACTGTTGTGTGTAATAAATCCATTTAGTACGTCAGCAGTTTCTTAAATACTCAGACCAGCCTGTATCTAGCATCAATAACTATATCATAAGTCACTTTAAACTCCTCTCTCCTATTCTGATACTGTAAAAGTGTCTGAACTCAGACAGTCAAATTCCTCCCTCAAATTTAACTTGAATAAACCAACGAGCTGTCCTAAAAGTACTTTTTATACGTGGTTGCTTTAATCAAAACCAGTTTCAGTATAGAAAAAGTCTAAGACAAGATTGATTATTAGTATCTATATTATCTGATAAGAGGGTTCTCACTCTTCTAAAATAAGTTTAGTCCCAAGAATATGTTAAATCTCTCTTCTTTAAACCAGCTTTGGGTAAATTAGACATGATTACTAATTAAAGTTAGATTTGACCAAATCCAGGAACATGGTTAGAGAATACAACTTTAACTTTAACGCCTATTTACAACAAAAGTATTTGTTATCATTTATGTACCTCGCCTGCTGGATGGCCTCCACCCATTCATCACACTCACACTCCTCATCCGTCCGCAGCTCCAGAGGTTTCTGTCCATCGTGGCCAAACACAATCAGGAAGTAGTGCTAAGGAGAAAAAGAAAGGAGACTTGATCAGAAATGTGATGCTCCAACAAATAAGAACGTGTTGTTCCGGTTCATATCTGTAAATGTTTGACTGGTGGAAATGTAAAAGTGTCAGAAGTTTGGACTTTGCATGCCAGTGATATAGTTCTCCTGTTGCATGAAGCCTTACTTCATCACCTTGAAAGAACTAATCTTGTCGAAGAAACAAAAGAAACAAATCAAAAACAGAGGAAGTTAAAGGTATGGAATTCTAGATTAAGACTTCTGTTCCCTGTTACCATTCTGAGTCATTTGAAATGCTTTTTTAATTTACCCGACAACAATCTCCATATGCAGCCCTAAAAGACAGACAGAAAGACACGATAAGGTAGTATTGGTGGCTTACCACAGCCATTTGCTCACTGAAATAAAACATCAAGTGTCGCCTGCGCTTCCCCTCTCCACCAGCCTATTATCATCACCATCAATTAGCCTGTTCTCTGCTGGTCTCTTCCCTCCCTGTCTGTTTTTATCAATACAAATATCTGTGTGAATTTCTCTTAAAAAAAAAAACCCTCCCACACACGGGCACATGCCATCACAAGCAAGTACAGAGACACACACATGTACATAAGGGCTGTGTGAAGTGATAGAGGCTTTTATTCAAATGGTCGTGTCCTGGGGCAGTGGGTTACCAGAAGAGCTGCTATTTTTAGTCAAGGAAAACTGAACTCAGAGAAGATTGAACTCTGCATGGACTTTCTGTCCTCCTCTCCTGCTCACTTCATCCATCCATCTATTTCCTCCTCCCTCTACTGGTGCAGTTCACCTATCTTCCCACTTCACCTCCTCTGCCCCGCTCAGCCAGCATCCTCGCTCCTCTTGTTGTCGAAACCCACTCCTCCTCTTCCTCCTACTCCATCTCCCTTCATCCTTTCATCTCTTTATGTTTCTTTCTCAGAGGGAGGACTCAGTGAACCAAAAAGAGCTGAGAGAGGAGACGGTTGCCCTGTAGGTTTATAGACGGGCTTCAACCCCTGCAGTGGGGAAGGGCAGGGAACTGAGGAGAGTTTATTGAAACGTGAACATTTAGAGACCTTCCTACTTCTTTATCTGCACCTCCATCATCCTCATCATGCTTATTATGTATCTGTCATTTCAATTTGCCACCCGGCTGCGTGTCACTACATCAACAATAATCTAAGCTCCGATGGGGAGAGAGACAGAAACACAAGAGGGCCACAGTTACGTAATAAATCTTAACCAAGTACATATTCCTAAACTGTGTCACCACCTAACAAGAAAACATTTCCATGGCAACGCAACGTTCGACGGTTTGGCTGTTTTACACTTCCATTTTCTGCTATTTGGTGCTGCCATTCATGAGGGCTTTCAGTGATCCATCCTGTAATTTTAGACATTAGCAAAAATATCTTCAAGTAGAAAATAGAAGATTTTTGCAAAAGCAGATTTTACAGATGGATACATATTCTCAGTCAGAGATGCTTAGCTTTACATCATGTACATGAAAATGAAAAACAGTTGCGATTACATACAATGACTTACAGGTGTATTTGATAATTAATCGCCTTGCTGCTTTGATAATATAGTTCTGGTCAGGTGTTTTACATACATTTATCAGAGGAGCTTTGAGGAGCTTCTTATTATTAAATGGCCTATACTTGTATAGCGCTTTATCTAGTCCAGAGGATCAGTTATTCACACATTCACACACTGATGTAGCCACAGCTGTTCTGGGACAGTCTGACAGAAGTGCAGTTCACAAATTTTTTGCAGATTTTGGTGTTGGTGCTTTAGGAGGCTCATTCCAGAAAATTAAAGATATTTTGCTTTATTTGTTCCAAAACTAATTACTGTATGTTTGAGATCATTTATCCAACTGCGTCCAGGTTTCAAACATCTGAACATCCTGGAAGACCAGTGTCACTGTCGACAGTGAAGAGAGATTTACATAAATTGGCCAAAAGGTTGCCAACAAGAAAATTATTTACTTCTCCAAAATCAATGCAATCAAACTGGAGTGAAACTTGCAGATTTCAAGCCAAATGTCTTCTGGAAAGTTCAGAGACTCTTAAAATTAAGAGCAAAAAATACAATAAAAAGCATCGTGATAGAGGCCTTGTCTGTGAGAATCTTTTACTGCCAATTATACAAATAGAGCAAAAAATTAAAAAAGGAAGAATTACTTCCAAATAGAGCTGCAACAAATGGTTATTTTAGTGATCAATAAATCTATCGATTGTTCTGATTCATTCCTTAAGTTGACAAAAAATGGCACCTCTTTTTTCATACAATGTAAGATATACATTAAAATCATTTTTAAAAAATAAATTTAACTTTTTGCCTAAAACTGTTAATTACTGCCTTGTATGTTTTTCTTTCAGCTATACAGCCTCTTTTTTGAGTCTGTATATTCCAGTTAACAATTAATTGATTACTAAATTAGTTGGTTATTTCAAGACGATTAATCCAGGATTTTGGGGATCCACCGGACTGATGAGAAAAACACCATGACTGTAAAGAAATGACCGCTACACTTCCTTCACAGACTTAAAAACGTAAATGTTTTCATCCCAGCCATAGCAGTATTCAACTGAGACATCAATACACTGATGCATTCTCACATGTTGTATCACATCCTGGTTTGGCAGCAGCACAGCCATAGTGAGGCACAATCACAACAGGATAGTGAGAGCTGCTGAAAAGATCACTGGCGCATCTGCAGGTTATCTAAGCAAAGCCCAGTGTGTGCAGAGTAGATGGCATTTTAAAGGACACCATACATCATTTTCATAGGATGTTCAATAAGGTGCTATTCTATAAAAACTTAGGAGTCATGATTGACTATCTGTTGTCTATGAAAATCCACCTTGAACTGGTCTCTTAAAAGACAAAACATATTTCATTTGACACCTGAGGTTCTTCAGAGCAAGTGAAGAATGTATTATTTTGTTTTATACCTGAGTGATAATGAGCAGTTTGCATTGTTGTTGTTCACTGCATAAAAACCTAAACTGCTTCCTCAAATAAAAATTTGCTCTAACATTGTGAATCTCTAACTTTATGAATCTTCCTAATATAATTAGATAATCCAATAATATCAGCTCTAACCCTGAAGCTCTGAATAATGCAGTCTGTAGCCCTCTGTCATGTTAAAGATACAGGGTCCCAAAGTTTATTAAGGTAAAACTGAGGAATGCTTTTATTCTTCAGTCAATCCTGAAGCTAAACTTGGAACATTACCTGCAACATTACATCATCTATTCATTTTATAATGCGTAATTTGATTAATTTTCATTACGTCTGTATGTCTGCATACAATAGTGCTGTGATGCACAACACATTTCAGACTTGTGCTGACAATGAAGCATAAATATAGTGTTGTATCTCCTTATGTAATATGCTCTCCTTCCTGGTATTTAGTAAAATATACAAAAGTCAGGGCCTCAAATGCTTTTTGTCCACAGCAGACAAACTCTTAAGCCATAGGATGTGGAGTGGATTTTATTTAGCATGATGATGAATATTTGGTTTTTTGTTTGTTTGCTTGCTTGCTTGGGTTTTTTTTTTAAGTCTGCAGTTGTAAGGTGACAAAATGTTAAAATAATAGAAATCCTTGAATAAGGCAGTATTTTTATTTTATTTTATTTTCAATTTTAGGTCCTGGTTGTTGTTTTTAAGTTGCATCCTTGCAGATTTTTATGCAGTTTTTATGTTTTTGCACTTCTGTGCCAAATATTAATGGTCGTTAATCCACTTTCCTCCAGGTGTGAAAACTACCTACAGCTGCTGACAAAAAAGTAAAAAGAAATGTTCAAGCTTCCAACTGATTAACACTCTTGTTAATAAGATGCATGTTGATAGGCAGGGCTTACTTTGTCTATCTTGCAAAAGGCTCTATGGTGACTCATTAGGCAGCTGATGGGTTGTTTAACCAACACACTGACATTTGAAAATGTGCAACAGATTGCTTGTGAAATTGTCTTTTTTTTTTCCTAATTGCTATCCCGCCTACAGGTATAGTACCACAAAAAATATGTTTTCTGTCTTACAGATTTCCTCAGTGTTTGATTTTTTTTTGTCACACCTAATTGTTTAAGGCCATCAAGCAGATTTTACTATCAGAACATTACAGCTGGAGTAAAAACACACGATGACTTGGTTTATTATGGCAATAAAGCTGTTTAAAACAGCCTGGCCCTGTAAAAAGGTAATGACCCTCTGATACTTATAACTGGCTCAGCAAACATTTGCAGCATCAAACCTTTGCGATACTTGGAGATGAGTCTTTTACATCACTGTGGAGGCATTTGGTCGCATTCTTAAGTGCTACATTCCAAGCAGGAACAGTCTGTTTCCACAGTAATTCAATTAAATTTGATTAGGTCAAGCAAAAAGTTTCTATTTATGTTTTTTCTGTATTATTTGAACACTTGCGACTCTGCAAGGTTGTTCTGGATATTTTTTTTAACTTAATAAAATAAATCTTCATTTGACAATGCTTTTTGCATTTGCTCAAGTTACCTTACTTTGAAATTAAAATTTCTTTCATGAACCAAAATATTTAAGTGAAACAAAAAAGTAAACCAGAAGAAATATGCAAAAGGGTCAAATGTTTTTTACAGCACAGCAGATGAGACAGCTTTTAATAAATGAAAATGACAGAATTTACTTTTCCCTGTTGACAAAACTCTTTCAGCAACTCTCTGCAGTCATTGGATTTGTGGTTTGGAAGGGCCGCCATTATAATGCTTGTTTAACAAAACAAACAACCGATCCATCCATCCATCCATCCATCCATCCATCCATCCATCCATCCATCCATCCATCCATCCATCCATCCATCCATCC